>VYZW01010203.1:59270-240713 GCA_013401315.1 Balaeniceps rex
CCCCCGCGGCGCGGCACCGCTGCCCCGCCGCGCCGCTCTGCCTGCGCCGCCCCGCCATGGAGCAGGGGCCGGCGGGGGGGGCCACTGCTGCCGCCGGCACGGGCACCAGTAGCGGCACCGGTACCGGGAGTCTGCTCCTGCCGCTGAGCGAGAGCGAGCAGCAGCGCTACTCCGAGCTCTTCTCGCGGTACTGCCCGCCCCCCGAGGCGGCCGCCGGGGGCAGCAGCGTGGGCGAGCTGTTCCGGGCCTCCCAGCTGCCCCCGGACACGCTGCACCAGGTGGGTCGGGGGGCGGCCGGCTCGCCCCGGTGTTGCGGGATGCGGGGCCGGGGGGGGGGCACGGACGGGACGGGACCCGCTCCCTCAGCCCTGCGGGAGAGGGGCTGGCGCTGCCTCCGCCGGAAAGTTAGGGGCTGCGCAGCGGGCCGGTGCCCTGCCGCCCCTGCCCTGCCCTGTCCTGCCCTGTCCTGCCCTGCCTTGCCCCGCGGGTCGCGGGCCGGTGCGGGCGGCGGAGCGGAGCGGAGCGCTGCCGGCGCCAGAACGCCGCCGGAGCGGGGCACGGCTTCTCACCGCAGCGGCGTGGACGGCGGTGTCTGAGGCTGCTTTGTGTCCGATTTCTTCTTTTCAGACACGCTACTGACGTTGCCAGTGTTCAGCAGCCGCGTTTCTGCTTCCTTCCAGCCGTTTGTGCACCAGGGATAGGCGATGTCCTCTGTGTTCGTGCTTTGACACGGAGTCACTGGGACGAGGTGTAAGGTTACGCGTAGCCCTTTGGCGTCTGTGTGCGGGCTCCTGGGTCAGATTGGTAATGCCATTAACGTCCTCAAAAGGGCCCCCGAATATCATGAAGACAGCTGTGTTCGCAGCGCTGTAAAGGACGTGTGAAGTGTTTAATTCCCGGCTTAACACTGATACTGTTTTAAGTGTTTTTTCAGTGAAAAAAAATCTGTAGGTAAAATGACGTGGTGTTTGTATGTCTGCTCCTGAGGGCAAATACATTTGGGTCGGAAGTAAGAGGCTCTTGCCCCACCAGCACAGCAGGGTCCCTGAAGAGGTCCCCAACAGAGGCTATGAGGCAAAACCCTCCTTGGTTTTCAGGAGGAGCTTGGTCAGGGTGTGAGAAGGCTTGTGCCATCCAGCTTCCAGTGACAGGGAAGAACCGGACTTGTGGTCTCATACTAATCCACCTGTGGATTAGTAATTTGACTAATGCACTGTAGTTGCATAATACTTCTGACAATAAACTAAACAGAGGAAGGGTGTTCCTGTTTGTTTTTTTTTTTTTCCCATTTTATTTTTATTTACAGGAATTCTGTTCTTCAGTAGTCTTTCTTTATTAAGCAGAAAAAAGTTATGCCGAAATTGAGCTGAAGTATAGTTATACCTGGGCACCGCCTGAGGGTACTAAACTCCTCTACTGCTTTTCTGATAGCTGTCAGGTCATGTCATAATGACTTACATAAATTCATATTACACAGGTGATTCTGAACCAAAGCGATGATATTTCAAGGATATTTTTCCTCTCTTAACTTGATCTATTTACCAGATCTGTAAAACAAAAATGTTACCGAGCACTGTAGTACTACTTCATTTTGGGCCACACTGTGGCCTTGGTCTTGCAGGTGAACTGAGCAGTGGGAGCAGAGATTTCGCAGAGATCTAGCACCGAGAGTAGGTATTTTGCAAAGAGGAAGAAGAGGGCATTTAATTTCAACTAAGGCGGCATATTTAAGAAACTTGTTAAAGCCCTATTAGTAAATTTGTGTGACTTTGGTATTAGTCACTTCATTTTCCAAAGAAGTATGGAAAAAACCCTCTTATTTTTGCTATGTAGTTCCTTACCCTATCATTTAAGTGAAAATTATTATCACATTATTATCATAGTCTGTTTTGGGGCTCATTTTGATAGTAACGTGTGACTTAAGCCTGGAAATGTTGCGGGTTTTTTTTTTTAATGTTCTTGTTTTTTACTATTTTAGATTATTTCCAGGTATGTTTATGCTGTGAGGAGAATGTTACTGGGAAACAAGCCTGTAATTGGCTTCAGGAATATTCAGATAATAAGGCCTGTGGGATCCGGGGCTGTTTCTCTTCCTCCTTCCTGCCCTCCCCCTCTTGTTTATATGGCACTAATCACGGTGGCGTTCTGCTCTACAGCTAGAGTGCCTGTCCTCAAAACTCACTGCTGTCAGGTGTTCTTACTAACATTTACTGGGGCTTAAGAAAAAAAATGAATTAATGTGTTTTTAAAAAAAAAAAAGATTGGAAACGTGGATGTTTTGATAGGGAAAACCCCACCACATTGTTTGAGATATTTGCTGATATTTGGTCTTTTATCATCTTCCAAAAACTCAATCTAATAGTTTCTGTTTAAAAAACCCTACCATTCTAACAATTATGGGAACAAGGCACAGGGGTTCATGGTGTATGTTTTCTGCTAGTACAGGGAACGCTCATTTTAGGCAGAGGCAGCTCGTTTGGGTTAAGATAACATGTTTGCTTTGAAATAATTGTTGACGATGAAAGTTTTCTTTTTTTTTTTTAAATGCTTTTTAAAATCCCCATCTGTCACAATTAGTGCTTAGTATGCAGGCATCCCTACTGACTCACTGAGAAATGGTCATGCTGAGTTTTGCCATGTCAGAACTGGGGAGATTTGGATTGGAAACCAGTTCTGGATTTCTACTAAGCAGAGCCTGCACAGCCCAGAAGGTACTTAACACTGCTCCCTGGCCCTTGTGTGGGCTAGACCAAGAGGCAGCTATGGACCGTTTTGTAAGCAGTGTGCAATTTACAGCTTTTTGTTCTCAAGGTATTGATTGAGTAGTGGTTTTACAGATCAGTATGCTTCCAGAACGCCATGGCATTTAGTGCCACGGCAAGGCCTTGAACCTGTGCTGTTGTCTTCAGGGATTTGTACTTGTGTAGTAAGTGGGATAAATCTTTGAGAAAGAAGGAGCCTTCCCTTATACAGTCTTTGATTGAGATTTCTTGTTGATCAGGAAGATGCTCACAAGCATCACGGGAAATCTCCTTCCACCTTCCTTAACTGTAATGGCAGGCTTTGCGGTCTAGACAAAAATTATGTGGGTGCATCCCGGCTGGAGTACTGCTGTTGAATACGTCAATTCCTGTGGGGAAAAGCAGTGACACACGCTCCCAAACAGCAAGCAGGCAAGGGTTTTGTTTTGTTTAAAGGTTAGTTGGTTTGATCCAAGAGGTTGTTTAGATGAAAGAGACTAGGTAACGGAGAGCAGGTAGGGAGGGTGAGAGCATGTGCCAGAAGAGGAAATGCTGGAATAAATGGAAAAAATCCAAGAGCAGCCGGGTCAGTGGGAGCAGATGGTGTGCACCCGAGAGTCCGGGGTCTTGCTAAGAACGAAGTGATTGAACACAGATTCATTACACCCAGGCTCATTAAAGCCAGCTATTCTGCTGGGCAATAGGGTACAGCAGAGGTTGTACCTTTTTAGCTGTCCTTAAAGAAGGGATCAAAACATGAACTCAGCGAGAGTTATTTCAGTTCTGGAAAAATGGTTGAAGGTGGCACTAAAATTAAAAATGTCAGGCACTTCACAGGACAGAGAAGGGCATGACAGGGACAGGACAGCGTGGTTTTTGCGAACTGTGTAATCATACCTCCCCCGTGTACTGAAAGTCTTCGACTAGCCATGTAGTGTGGTTAAAGGCAGAACCATTAAGATTTTATTTAGACTTGCACAAAGCCTGTGGCAGATCTTTCACCAGGGGCTTTTAAAGTAACTGTAAAATGTCTATAATCTCTTGCCTGAAAGATCTGTGCTAGGATTGTTTTTATTTTTTAGAATATTTATGTCAAAGGAGGAAGGAACAGACTAGTCATGTGCCATGGAGTTATATAGACTGTCAGAAATAGAAGAAACTCAACAGCATCAGCCAGATTTGTGTTTACCCATGTTGGTCAAGTTGAAAGTGGTGTTCCCTATGCTTTGGCTCCTAATAACAGGAAAAAGAACTGAATTTGTGCAAAGGAAAAAAAAATCCTGAAAAAATAAATGTTTTGAACTCACTGGGGCAACAAAAATGTCGCTGAAGCAAAGGCAATCCCACAGCATACTTTGTTACGTAGATCAATATCGGTAACGCTTCTTACGAGGGGAGATACGCAGAGATACGCTGGCAGTTGGGAAGAAGGGAGGAGTGACTGCATCTCGGGGCAGGAGGCATCGCTGATGACCATCAGTAGACGACAACAGCAGGTTCGCGTGCCCAAAAGGGCAAACTCTCTGGGGTTTCTGGCCTTTTCCTTGGAGGAATCGGTTTGGTTGTGCTCCCTGAGTGTACTGGGATGTCAATACTCCACACTAACTGCTGTGCCACAGGTGTTGACGATGGCTGGTTTGCCTTGTCTCATTTTGGGCAATCAATTCATGACCCCATTTTGAAGCTGGCCGCCAGCGAGTACAGCCTCTGCTCCTTGAGTCCGGGACACCAACATGCATTTGTTATGGGTGCCAAGCACCAATGGGCTGATGTCTGCGTGGATTTCGGATAAAATAGTGCTTTATAGCGTCATCGCCCACTGATCAGCAGGAGAGGTACCTTGTGCTAGTCTTACAGTTTGTTGGTATTACTGTGGTCTCTGGAGATTTTGTCTTAAGGAATTAGGGAGCAGGATTGGACTCAAGATTTACACTAAAATGCTTATCTCTTTTTACTAGTTTCAGACTTATTTGATTAATTCTCACTTGGTTGTCTGACGGCGTCTTTAATTCCCAGTTTTATAAACCTTGATCTTATTTGTGGACTTGCGCTATCAGCACAGAGATGCAATTTTCTTAAGAAAACGCGCTCTTTCCTCTGCAAACAAATACACTGCGTTATTTTGAGCTCCGAGGATGACAAGTACTAATTGTATGATGCTGGAGCTACACAGGCTCTGCATTTTTTAGCTGGGACTCTCCTTCCAGCTCTGTGTGAATGGGGAACGCAGACCAGCAATCTTGCTTTTCTTCCACAGGCTTCGTGAGTTAATTTGTGTTTACTGTGACTTGTCTCTATAGTTACAACTCTACAGTTTAACTGTATTTTTGTGTTCAAAAAGCAGAAGTGCAAATAGATTAAAAAAAAAATTGCTAAGTTGGTATGTCTTTGGAAAAAGGTCAGTACTTCTTTTATTCCATAAGCTTAAATTAGTACCTGCATGATAGCTGCGGTGGGATTAACTCTCTGCCTCGAACGGGCAGAAAAGAATAAGAACTGTGGCAGTTAAAATAGGAACTTTTTGAGTGAGGACTTACTGTCCTCAGATAAGTCTGGACTTATCGTTACTTTCTAAAAGATAAAATTTGCTCTGTTGTGCCCCTTGACAGAACTTGGCATTATGCTAGTGCTGGAAGTGTGATATAGCTGACTGACTAACAGTATGTCCATCGAAAAGTGATGTTAGGTTAGAGAACACATGGAGAAATTACATCCTACTGACGTCTTTGAGTCAGGAAGAAACAAAAGGGGGTTACAACTTCATGTAAGCGGTACAGCAAGAAGAGGAAAGGAAAACTGACGTGTTGGTATCAGTACTTCTGGCCGCAGTCCCCCAAACCGTCATTGCCTTTCTAGAGTCAAAAGCAAACTTGTGTTTATGTAAGTAGGAATATGCAAAATCCAGATGTAAAAAACATAGTAGTAGTATTTATAAAAAAAACCCCTAAATTATACCGAAGTAAAGGGTAAAACTTCACCTGAAGCAATCTTGATGACATTGTCCATTAAAAAAAAAATTGAGGTCCTAGTCCATCTTTAAACTATTGTTTATCATTTAAACTAACATTTAGTAGTCACTGCTTACAAGATTAGTAGTTTTGAGTGCCTCAACATTGAGATACACGGTCGAAGATTTGCAGAAGCTGTTCCTTCCCAAGCATGTTTCAAGTCACTCTGTAAAAACAGAAACTCCTAGACCTGCTTGTCACAGATGTTCAGTGTGGTGGTCAGAATTAGCCTGGTCAAGGCCTCCAGTGTTCAGTAATTAACCCTCGTTACAACCAAGTATGAATTAATTAGTTTATTTTCCAATAAAATAATGCTTCGCTGTGGCAGTGATTTAAAATAATTCTACAAGGGGGATGGAGGAAAAAGGTCCATTGGGATGAAAATGAGTAACTTTCTTCATGAGAGATTGCTGCAGCGTGAAGCATTGATGATAAAGAATGGTTGTTTTGTTTTTTTTAATAAGCGGTTTTGTCATCATACTTACGTAAGTGCAGTGGGTTCACCAAGCAGTTGAGTATAACCTCTTTTACTTGTGTATGTATCTACAGCAACGTGCTGTCGGTATCGTGATGTTTATGTGCAGATTGATTGATGTTGTCCACAATCTGTTTTGCAAAGGACACTTAATACACAGAATTCACCTACGTCAGTGGGGGAATCTAGTGCAAGACACCCACCGCAAAAGGGGGTTGGTATAATCTCTGAAAACATGAATTTAGCTGAGCTGAAAAACTTAGCCACAATAGATTCATGAAAGATGGAACAAGCATTTCTGTGACAAGGAATCAGGATAAATAACCTATTTAAATTTAAAATATTTTGAATTGAGAAATACGTTTGATATAATATTTGTAAAGCAAGATTCTTTGATGTATTAACATCTAAACATGCCACCAGTATGGTAAAATAAAACATTAATGAGCAGTATGTGCTAGTTCAACTTCTGAAGACAGTCAGTTGAACTGGATAATTAACTAGGAAAGGTTGCTGGAGTAGAAAGCCAACTGTGGACAAATAGTAATCCCCTCTTCCTGAACAGAGGCAATATTTTCTTTTTCCAGTGTATTCAGAAGCATTATTTGGTGACCATTGCATAACATTGAGAAAACTCTGGGAAGTAGTTTTTTTTTCCCCCCTGCAGTTTAGATACAATGATGAGGTGGAAGGATGTGGGGGGACGAGATGCATTCGTTCTGTCACCTGGTAGGACACAGTGACCAGAAATCATCAGCTAAATCAATAACTGCAGATTATACTTAGTTTATTTACCGAAGTGTTTAAAAGACAAAATATGTTTTCATAAACTTCTAAATGTTTGTATATGTAAGAAATGCATGGTTTTCATTTTCCAGCAGATGAAGATGGTCTGTGTATTTTTAAATGAATTCCAGTTTTCATCTAAATTTAGCTTTGCATATATCACATGTACCTACACAAGTAGATGTATCTCTTATTAAAGATGATAACGGAGCAAATTTCTTACAAAATAAAAATTAAGATGTATATTAAGCTATGTGGTTGCTTAAATGTTTTAAAATGCTACTTGTTAGTAAACCCAGAAATGTTACGATATTAAAAAAAAATAAATCTTGATTTAACGATGACCAACTGATGATACAGATCTTTATCTAGAAAAAGAACTAGATAGTTCCAATACAAACCAAAAATGAAATTAGGGTCTTATCTCTTTGGACTTAAATAACGTTTGAAATAACTTATTTCTCCCATGAATCCGCCTGGCAAACATTAAGGTTAAGATGCTTCTTGCTGCCAGTTGTTTAAGACTGGGTGGTACATCTGGAGAGGAGTGCTGAAGAAGCTGTCTCTATCGAGTGTCCCCCCAGCAGGTTGTCATGCCGTGCAGAGCATGCCTGTGGTGTGCGGTGGGCTCTCTCCAGTTGGGACTAGGCCTGCTTAAAACTACCCCAAGGTTACACGCTGCCTGTTAAATCGACGTTGTACCTGGATGAGTCGTTCAGTGGCCTTCCTAATGAACGTAAATTACTGAGCAGAGCCATGAGTGCCCAAGTTACAGCAGCATGGTTAGCAAATGTCTTTTAAAATAAAAGGGTCTTGAGAAACTGTAGGTAGCCTGACTACCAAAGCACATCTTCAGTGTTTTTTCTTCTGCTGCTTTATTTTTGATCTCTTTTTTTTTTTTTTTTCCTGCCCTGAACGGTCTTCCCCCATCCAAAAAAGCTGCAAATGGCTCTTCCAGTATCTTATCCTTTGATCTGCATAGTCCTGCAGTCTGAACGTGCACCTCAGTTGATCCTCTTCCCTGATGGGAGGTGGTGGGGAGATACTCCTTTGAGCAGGACCATACTTGAAATGCTGGATTCAGACCTTGTCATTCCCATTGGCTTGGTGGCACTGAAAATGTAGAGTCGGCAAATGGGAAACACTTGGCTGAGCTTGAGTTTAAGCTGTCCGAACATGGCCCATGGTGTCTGCTCGCTCACTATGGTATGAGTCATGAAGCTGAATTCTACTTTCAATAGCAAATGTTTGTAGCGTTACTTTATTATTATTATAAATTTCAAGTGTTTTTTGGCATGAGCCTTTCAAATGAATTTACTTTTTTTTTTTTTAAGCCTTTCTTCTTCTTAAAGTCTCTCTTTCCACACCAAGAAACATTAGATCAGCTTTGGCATAGCATTTCACATTTCATGCATTATTTACTTACGGCATAATTTACACAATGATGTCCTATGGAAGCCAAGATGATGGTCTTTCATAATAAAACAATGTGTCTATCATTTGCAACACAGGATGAGAGCTACGGGCTAACAAATACAGTCAGAATTATTTTGTTACCAACAGTAACAGCAGCGGAGCAGTAAAAGGTGAAGTACTCGGAGGTTTCAAATGCCAAAAATAAAAATAAATGGGAAGGGAGGCAAAATGAACTCAATAGTATGATTTATGTATTTAAATTTTTTTTTTGCTTTCCCTTCTCTGAATAATTGCTGCCTTTATAAGAACATCAGTATGTTTTAATAGCCATAGGCTGCCTTTCCTTTACTGTGTACAGATAGAAATGCAAATACAAGTTGTGATGTAAAATGTGCTATAAAATGCTAACGTACTGTGCATGGGCACTGACGACGATGTCATCTTTGACTCTGTCTGACATTGCTGTTTTGAGGTCCTGTGCTCTTTAGCTGAATTGAGGACAAATGCTTGGTTTAGACGCAAACGAGTAGGTTCTCACTGACTGAATGACGCATTTCAACACATAAGGTGCAGGCGTGTTGGGTGAAATGGTGATAATTTTAGGGTTTTGTTTAGTGATGTGGAAGAGAAAAAAATCTAAGCTGCTTTTCCAAGTGACGTGTTGATTCAAACTAGAGGTAAATAGGGTATAAGATCAAGGAAGGGCAGGAGGTGTCTTCTACACACTCCATATGCGATGGAGTTAGATACAACGGTACACCTTCAGTTAAGAAGTCTTTTGATGACTCTTCAGTCTTATAAAAATAATCCATAACTCTCAACTAAAGAAGGATTTTAATTTGTTATATTGATTAAGATAACTGCACAACTGTAGAGGATAATGTTTTGGGTGTTTGTTGCATTGCCTTTAAAAGTACCTGCTGTAGTTGTAAGCACTAGGGAAATGAACTCCAGAAATGCATCAAACGTGATAAAAAAGGATGGGTACCAGGGAGCATCAAGTTTTTTTGGAGGGAGCCAGTCTAGAAAATCACATCACAGTAACTACTGAAGAAAGAAGCTGATTTTAGAAAAAAATATTTTGATGAAATGGGAAATAAGTCCATATGTGGTTTCTGTTTGTGTCAAAAGTACATCTTCTGTCACAGTGTCTCTGTTTTCTTCTGTATTAGTAGGGTCTCATTTTGTCTGCAAACTGGAACAAAACCCAGAATTACATTTTTATGGGAAATGCCAGAATTTCTTCTGGCCTTGTAGGGCAAAGTTAACTGTGAGAAACATTCACAAGAGAAGTCGATTTGGAAATGTTTAAAAATGTGTAATTTATTGAACTAAATCAAACCACTTTGTTTTGAACTGCTATGTGTTAAAGCACTATGACATCTTAAATATGTAAATTTTGGGAAGGAGGTCATCATCTTTGTTCCTTTCCATTCGTTAGCCTAATTCCGCCGTATGTGTAGCAGTGATGGTGGCCAGGCAGCTTGTTCAGAAGGGAGACCATGGTGCCTCATAAATGTCATCTGCTGAGGAACCATAAGGGTGTGAAACATCAGAACAACAGCTTCCATGAGATTCTGTGGTACCTTTGTATTAAGGCAACCTGGAACAAAATATTTCATTCCCTGGCAGAAATTTGAAAGGCTCATTGTAATCAGAGTGTTTTTTTCAGGAAGAAACTCAAGATTTTGCAGTATTTCAATTAGTGTAGTTCAAGATGACTAGATCTGGTGGCTGCCATCTAGCTGGGGAGGATTTGTCAGGGTTTCCGTGTGTGTGTCACTTTGTCACTTCTTGGATACTAACTCTTGCGATTTTTAGCAGCTGGAGGCACTTTCTGTCACTGCTTGCAGAATGCTCCATTGTGGGTTTTTTTTGTTGTTTTTTTTTTTTTTTGGGGGGGAGCGGGACAGGGGTGGTTTGTTTGTGGGTTTTGTTTTTGTTTTTTTTTCTTCTGCTGATACTATTTTAAGTATAAAAGATGGAGGACTGGGAGACACCAAGCGTCAGATCTGCCATGCGGAGTTGCCCATAATTGATTCTCATTCTGAGAAGTGAGAAGCAAAAAATTTAACTCTCTGAAGAATGAGGTTTTTTGTCATTGTTAAGTTGTGGAAGACCTAGATAATTGTAGCTGCTAGAAATATTCCCTATTTAGCTATGTGGACATGTCCCATATGTCCTGGCCATCTATTCTTCTCTTCCATAAACTCTGAATTTGGTATTAATGGTAAAAAGGGATCCTGAAAATTTTCCTTTGGACCCAAAATACAGTAATTCCCTTCTTAAACAGAGTAAGAGGAAGACTGAATAGAAGGCTATTCCGAAGTGATAGCATGTTTCTGTGGATCCTTGTGGGCTGACTTCTAGGTCACTGGCCGAGTTCCTTTCTGGGTTTGGTAACTGCGACGTTCATCCCAGCAGCTTTTTGTGCTTCTGATACTTAGATGGGATCCCTTGCGGTTCTGATAGGAACAGATAGACTAAAACTAGTTTCCTATTACAAGAATGTAAGACAAGTGGAGACCTTACCTGAGGATGAGGGAGCTGGGAGGTAGCTGGAGCAGGACAGCGGTGAATCTCATTACAAGCAGTGGTTGTGGAAGAGATTGGAGAAGCAGCTTGAAAGAGTCAGCCAGGTGGCCAGTGTGTGTATTGGGGGATATCTGATTTGGGAGAAGATCAGAAGGCAAAAATAAATAAATCCCAATTGCATCGTTAGCTGCTGTTCTCTGTTGCTGAATAATAAAAGGCAGGAACCAGGAAGCTGCTTGTTTCTGGTTTTTATTAGATGCTTTAGATACCATGTTAATGAGCAGGTTATAAATATAAATGTCTGCTGCAGGTAGAAAGGGAAACAGGCTGGAACCTGGTAACCTTTAAAAAGGGATAACATAAGGTTTAAAATTATGCTGATGTCTGAAGCTTCCTACAGAGTCCTTAAGTAGTCTCATGAAAAGCCTATCAATAGCGCAAAAAAAACCCCCAACCAACCCCAACCAAACCCAAAAAACCCACAGTGCAACCCCTCCAGGAAAAAACAAACAAACAAACAACAAAAAACCCAAAGCAAAACCCCCCAAATTACACAACCAGAATCTTATCCTGGTTTTAGGTTGAGTTTCTCATGAGATGCCACCAAAGTTAGACATTAAGAGAGCCTCAGCTTGCTTTTTTCCTCCACCTGGTATGGGATGGAGGGATACCACTGTAACAAATAGTGGGTTTGGGGTTTTTTGCACTTGTATCATAACCTGTTGCTACCCACACTTAACTGTGGACTTTTTAAAAAACAGCACTGAATTATTGTTCTGGAGATACAGTGTCCTCATAATACAGCTGTGAAGTCATGCCTGCCAAAACATGTTTTGAGTGTTGTGAGAGGAAGGAACCAGGATGGGGAGCCTGGGTGTGATGATGTTACAGCACCTGGTACCTCACAGCGTGACAGGTCCTGGGTTCACTGGCCAGAGCAAATACTGTTTCAGGACAAGAAACAGGAGCACTGGGCAGTGCTGCTGTCGGCAGGAAAATAATTCTTAATGTTATTTACATCGAGTTATCAGTCCCTTGTTTTCCTTCTCTCTCTCTCTCTGCCCCTCCCCCCCGATATATTATAGTAATTATATCTTTTATTTGATCTAATCTAAATCAGGACTGTCCTTGAGGAGGATATTCTCCAAAGGAATATTTTTCCTTAGGAAATACTCATCAGCTGTTTTTAGACTGCATTATTTACCATGCATATATTTGATTGCAGGGGAAGCATGCAAGAAGTAAAGCTTGAAGTCTAGCAAGGCACTTTATTTTAGTATAACTACTGAATTTAAGCCCTGCAACAAAATAGGGCACTCTGGAATTGGAGTGAAGGTCTTCTGTTCCGATACTGAAGGACAGGTCTTAAATATCTCTGAGTAGGGGAAACATCCAAAAGGGTGAAAGTAGAGGATAAGTTTGTGAATCTTTCCCCCCACACACACTATATAGTTTAAATTATTTGGCAATATCTAAGTGCAAATATTAGTTACAACCAAATTAATACTGAGACAGGCACAGTAATAGTTGGGTTGTCCTTCTAGTAACTTGGTCACTCAGGGTAATTTAAGTTTCAAAGTATAAGTGAGTGACATTTTAATGAAGAGAAAGAGGAGCAATGTGTCAAGGTCTGTAGATGTGAAATACATTTAAAGAAGCAGATGAGTAGAGCTATCTAGTTTTCCATGTTCCTAGTTCCCTTTCATAGGGAGAATTCTGGTAATATATAGTGCCTTAAATAGATAGCTGCAGGACCGTCCTGTGGTCAAATTGGCATTTGCCCAGAACAGCGTTTTTACTCTAAATACTTGAAATTTTGCTTTGCTTCCTGGTGGCTATTGCAAGACAACACGTCTTGCAAGCAACATTGTACAGCAATTTTCATTTGTAGAAGAGCATTAAGCCATTTCAAAACCAGTTCATTATTGCTGTAAAATGGCCAGGGCTATAGTTTTGTAACGAAAGAGCGTACTGGAGTTGTGTAGTTCCAAGGAAGGGTGGGTTTGAATCATAAGCTAATAGACATTGCCATAGTGAACCACTTCCCAAACTTAATGCTTAAAAAATTTTAACGTAAAATGACTTCTGAGTCCTGTGAAATAGAAAATGTTGCTTTTGCTGCTGATGTTTCTGTTCTGTTAGAAGTTTGCCTATTCATGCTTTTAATACCTTGTTATGATATGTTTCGTTCTCTGTTGAGCTAGCCTTTTCTTGCGGTCCATCTGGGAGGACCGCTACGAGCGTAATGCTGGAAGTACTCACTTGCAACAGGAACACTCAGTGTACCCCTCCATGGCAGCAGCAGCTCATTTATTACTAAGGTTGCAAGCAGGATATGAAAGCTAGTTATATCCCTGTGTGAACACCCGTCAGTCTCATTAACCATTAAATGGTCAAATGGCTGAAGACACGTTGGCGTTTCTGAATGTGTAATGTACACTATGCGGAAGGCATCCTTCCTCTGGTTCTCCGTTAGGGGCTTGCTTAACGTGTCACCCTGCTCTTTATGCAACACAAAGTTTCGTCTCCTGCTGGGAATGACCTACCAACTAATGATCTTTTTGTTATCATTATATGGCTAACCACAAGCTTATATTCCTGAAAGGTCTTGCCATTTCCTACGTAACTGTGTAGTTTCAGCTCAAAAATGAGCACAAAAATGAGATGGTCTCCTTTATTGCTGCTTATTCCACTTCATCTTTCTTAATGTAATCTACAATTTGCCAATTTCCCATGTCACTGGCTGGGGTTTTTTTGGCCTGGTTTTCGAAAGAAATGAGGCTTGTGCAATGATGCTGTTAATTCAGCCCAGTGATAATTTCTGAATCTGTTAACTCTTTCAACAAAATTTCAAGAATATTGAGAGACTTTGAAGAGTTCCTGAGACTTATGTGAAAGACCTAAGCACTTGGTAAAAGAAAACCCTATTAATTTTCCTCCTGAGGGAAAGGTCCCAAAGTGAACTCAGCCCATGTTAAATATTAAGGAATCTGTAGAGGAATGTCACCTCAAGACAAGGGTCCAGAGAAAGTTGGGATTTGTCGGTTCTGCTGCTCAGAGGCAACTTGTTAGTAGAACCGATGTAGTTATTGAACAGTGGTGTGGGCATGAGATAAAAGACGGATGTAGAATAGCATTTTAAAAGTTACTGTGATAGTGAGTGGAGAGGAGCAAAAGGGCAAGGCGAGTCTCTCTGTATCTGCTCTGTGTCACTATTTTTGTGCCCCTCTCTGCCCCCCTGTCTCTTCCCACGGGGCTCCACCTGCACTGCTCTTTGTTCCCCTTGGTTCCAGCTGGCCGCTTCCACCAGCCAAGAGAGCTGCTGGTTCAGCACTTCTCTGCATCTGCCAGGAAATAAATAAATAGTGGGAAGAGAAGCGGAAGGGATGTGTTCTTGCTCTTTTTTTCAGCTTTACTTAGGGCTTTTTTTTTAATTGTATGTCTTGCAAAAATGTATTACTGTGAGAAAATTTCCTTGAAACTAGAGCTGAATCCTGTCGCCTCCTTGGTTTCCTTAGTTTTCTGGCATTAAGAAAAATGCAAGTGCTTCAGCATTGATGCGTTGGAGGTGGATTCTCTTTTATACGGCTATTAAATATGCCATTGCCATTGAGAGGTTTAATGTAGTGCCCTAAGGGCTCTTGCCAGGCGTTGTTTTGTTTGCATGCACCCCTTGCTCAGGCAGTGCTTTGCAAGGTGACCTGCGCCTGCGTACCTGCAGGTAGCTGCAGCCCAAATTTGATTGCTGCATGGCTTTGGGAGCTGTTTGCCTCTCTGTCCTATAAATTCCCATAAACAACTCCCTGGGAAGCTGAAGATGATGTGCCGGCACTATTTTTGCTCCTTTTGTGCCAGTACTTTCTCCTAGTGTTGCCAGCCTTTATGGCTGTCACCTGCCTGGGAGCTATAGAGAACATGCCCTTTTTTTTTTTTTTAATTGTACCTAGGCTCAGGTTCCCTGTCACCGCAAGTGATGTCTCATCTTATTTTGGGGAGTCAGATGAACAGGTGGATTATACTGTTCACAACAAGCACGGGTGAGCCCCTCACGTATAATGTACCAGCTCAGCATGTCGCAATTGATAGCCGCTTCTAAATTAAATACCCAACTTCATTGCCATTTGCTCATTCCTCATTTGTTGGTGAAAGGAGGCATTAATTTCTTCAGCCGTGTGTAACAAGTCTCGATCATTTAGCAGTGGTCTCCCTTCAGGAAGTTTCACTGCTCGCGGCGCAGGAGCTGCCCTCGTTGCGCTGGCGCGCAGGGGAGGCTGCCTGCCTGATTCTCCCTTACAGCGAGGTTATGTCTTAACAGAAGATACTTCTCTTGCTGTGGATATATCTCATTAATTACCTCCACATCTATTCCACTCTTAATTAAAAGGATTGTGTCACCTTTTGAAAGCATTTACAGGTGTTTACGTATATTTATCTTTACAAAATTCAGTGGTTTTTATTACGAGTAAAAATGAGTAATTGACTTTGCTTAATTTCTTACTATGTCTCTGCTGTCTGTTTTTCTCAGTTTGGAAGGAGAATTGGCCTTATTTTCAAACTTCCATTACAGAAATGTTTAAGCATAAACATTGCAGGGGAATACTTTCTTGTACAAAAACTGCACAACTATTTCCAGTGGAATTTAAAAATGACAAACACCACCGTTCATCTCATTGCAGAAGTGTTTCTGCCGATACTAAATCTTGGAAAAAAATGTTTTACAGTATGAGCCAAACTTTGCTTGACCATGTACCTTTTGACTTTGTAAACGTGTTTGAGGTCTTAAGCTACACAAAATGTTTGTGACGTGGTTTGTTTGAAAGACTATTTGGAATGCAATTTCTGAAACGATACATTATTGTTAACATTCTTACCTAGGATTTTGAGGAATATTACTCAATATATATGCTTTTGCTTAATATTAACACGTTTTTAAGTTTTATGAAGAATTGCAGCAACGTGTTAGTCAAAGGCACTGTAAGATACATGTTGTCGGTCTCTTGGAAAGCTGTGAAGTCCTGTGTGCTTGGGCTTCACCAGCTTGCCCAGTCTAGAGCAAACTTCTTGTGTGTTCTGAAAACACTGGGGCTGAGCTTCTGCTGAGAAGTAGGACACAAGCAGTGGGCCACCTACACCTTCACCCCAGTCAGCGAGGGCTGAACATTTCTCCGCTCTTTGCTTTGTTACTGGTTCTGCTCCTTTCAGAGCAAGAAACTGGTGGGGAGGAGCACCAGTCTGGAGTGATGGTGGATATTTTTTCATACACAAAAGGAAGAGGGTTTGATCATTGGTAAGAGAGGCTGCACAGTGAGACAGGACTTTGATTGTCATTCTTATTTTCTAAGGTGTAACAGGGAATAAAAGAAAGGATAATCAGCAAAAGCACGTCTGAGTTTTTTTGTAGATGTTAGGTGCCGCTCAAAGTTAATGGTGTTTCTGTCGTTTTTTCATGAAACAGCAACTGAGGTAGGGCCCAGCAGACATGGTCTTGTCTTACAGTTCTTAGGACTCTTGTCCTAAGAGTTGCCCTTGGCGTGCTGTCCCTCCTTCGCTCCTGCCCTCGCACACTGCCTTTTTCACAGGAAAAAGCGCATAGCACTTTTCATGGGCCAGTGGTAGCGTAAACATTAACGGGTTCAGAAACAACGCGTGCCCTGACTTAGCTGCCTGATGGCCATGTCAACACAGAGAAGGGGCTGAGCTGCGTCAGCGGTGCTGGTCAGACCCGTAAAAATTAGAGGCTGGGAAATGCATTTCTCTGACACCTCTGCCTTTCTTTCAAACCAAATGGATGCCAAAGCTAATGGGCTTTGAAAAGTATTGGGGAGAGGGTTTGGTGCGGTGTGATCACGTCAGCCTCATCTTTAGGGGAAGCTGGATTATCTACAGGCGTGGAAAGGACCTCTGGCCGTCCCTAGACACCCTCTCCTTTCCACAGCAAAACTGCATTTCTGTGTCATTCTTGAGTAATTTGTTAATCCCTGGTGATAACTCTGTAACTTTTATAGGCAATGTACTCTACTGCTGCCTTATCTTTAGATTTAAGAAGTTGGTTTTTTTTTTCCAAGCCCTATGTTGTTTATGGCCTGTCTACGGAGGATATGAAGAAGAGATTACTCCTCTCCCTTTTCAAGCCAACTGTTATTGTGCCTCCTTTTAGTTTAGTGTTGCAAACTGTCATTTACACATTTGGACATTTCTGCAGCGAGCCTCGGGAAAATGAAAGTAGAGGAAATTTTGCTTCCAAGACACTTGAAGTATCATTTGCTAATAAGATAGAAAAGGGTACAAATGGTCATATCAGACGTAAGAATAAAAGCCATACGGGCATGATTCTTCAGAGAAGAGAGAATTTCACTGCAGCTTTCCTTTGGGCTCTGAGCATGGAGCCCCTTGTGCCGGAGGCATGCTGGGCCATTTTCAAAGACCCCTGGGGAACTGCGGTGCCGGGGGAGGTCCTCCCTATGGACGGGGCTGTTCCACCTGGTCACGGGTCTGCTGTGTGCCCGGACGGCGCCGCTGACCACAACCCCAAGGCAGCCAAAATGCACCTACCGAACGCAGGATCTTTACTGTCCGTCAGTGAATTGTGTCTGGGGTCATTGACTGCCCTGAGACCATCTCTGCTCCCCAGCGGGCTAATCTGTAAAGAATTCATGAAGATTTTGATGTTCATAAAAACATCTTCGTTTCCACCAGGGCAGGCTTGAAGTTACAGTTCCTACAGATGCATTGGAATGGTGGATTGTATTGCATGGTGTGATTGTTCAGTGTTTTTTTTTCTTTCCTTTAAATTTTAGTTTTAAAAACATGGCTCCTACTGCTAGTGGCTTCCTCTTGTGGTCATGTACGCTCTTCGCCAATGAAACCAACCTTGGTCGTGGACTAGAAAAGAAGGCCTGTTATCAGAGGCCAGTTTTCAAAGGGCCCTCGCTGGAAATACTGGCACCACTCTTTTTAAAAAAAAAAAGCAAGAAAACCCAACCCAAAAACCTCTCTAAGGGAATGAATTCATAGTAAATGTCTTGTTGAGTAGGAAATGTTTCTTACTCGTTCCTTAAAAAACCGAGCCATATACGAAGCTTATGGGGGCAAGGTAAGTTGGATGGTTGCCATTTTACATGTCTGTCAAGACTTATAAAAGATCAGCAATTACCATGAAAACAATTTTGTTACAGAATGCTTAATAAGGGGACTTAGAAAAAAAAAGTTAAACTCTTAAATTGTTTTGTGACCTTTCATTCTCCTCCTCTGGGACTTCAAATCTCAAAGTTTCATTTGACGCCAGCTTGTTCAGTGTGTTGGGTTTTTTTTATACGCGGCACTCTCATCTGTAGGTCGTGTTGTAGGTTTGGACCTAAACGGATTGTAAATGCCGTGCACAGGAATCCAAGCCGAATCCTTTCCAAAGTTTTTGTAGAAAATCAATTTCCTGTGAGGAGTGTCAAGATTTTAAGGTTAATACTCTGTGGAAATGCCTCCAGCTTTTTTAGCAAACTGGAAAAAAATAAATCTTATGCAATTCTTATGCAATACGAATTAAATTTGTAGTCTTGATGTGCAATAAGTACAGTTGTGTACCTTCTTAAAATTTCCTATTTAAAAGGACAAAAGGTTTTGTATTCTTTCAGTTAGAATTAATTCCTTTTGACATCGAAGTATGGAGCCAAAGATTTTCAGTGTTGTGAGAATTATTATTATGAAAGCAATTCTGAGGGATTTAAAAACAATGAGAGCCTAGGGTATGGTGCCCAAATACTGTGACATTAAAAAGAAAGGTACAGAATACAAAGATGTTCCATTATAAACTGCAGTTGAATTGAATCATTTTTACATGACTTGTTCATTGTGAACAAATTTTTTTCCGTATTTCTGAATGTGGAAGAATGAAATGGGCAGGTAAACCAAAAGGTTTCTAAAAGGACATGGCTGTTTAAGGAATCACAGTTATTTTTCTAAAAAATAATTTTTGTTATTGTTGTTCCAAACTGTTCATATTTTTTTGGTGGTATTTTGCATGCTTTTGGTGTTTAATGGAATATTTGCAGTTGTCACAATTTTTCCATGACCGTTTGCTTAGGGAGATAGAAGTAAACAATACATGCATGTATTTCTCACTGCTTAATCAGGAGAAAAAGGTTGTCTTCATTTGGCAGAATTAAAATCATACAGGTTTTGTGTGTACCTCAAGAATGTCTGGATCCCCAGGCATAGAGTTCTTCAAAGCTGTATTTTATCTGTCAGTAGTACCTCTCTTTGTGTTAGTAAGGTACGTACAGTGCAGAGATTCAGAATTATTTGTGACATCAATCCCAACCATGGTTTTGAAATTATAGTGAGTTTATTCTTTCTTGTACCTGCCATACCTGTTGAGAAAAGACTTCTTTTTCTCTCCCCACCGCCCCCATATTTTAATAATTTGTACTGACCAGAAACTTTCCAGGGAATTAGGATCTTTACATTTTTGTATTGTATAATGCACAGTGTTGTATTTAATTTTCTTGTTACTAGTTAGAGCAGGCAAGTTGTTTTAATTCAGAACTAACATAGTGGCATAGATTATTTTAAAAATCATTTTACCTTGATGTGGCATCTTCTGTAAAATCTGAGAGTCTTTCAGATAGAAATTGTTACAAAATATGTACATACTGGTTTGGTTTCAGAAGAAACAGTGCTTGTGGATTAAAGTGTTGAGCTTTCTGCTCAGAACAATTGTTTCTAGAGGCTGAAAATGCTTTCTTCATGTATTATAGAATGATCTTCTTAGAAAGTTAGTGTGGCTAAGAAGTTGAAGACAGACAAAACTCCCTTTCACACTAGTCAGCAGTGAGCCTGCAGCTGTGGTGAGAAGCAGGTCACTGATGGAGGTACTTTTTTGGTTACTTGGTGGATGGGTCATCCAGGAGTGCAGATGTAAAACTGGCATTTCTCCCCCACCCCTATGCAAGCCGCAGGAACTTGGGGGGGGGGGGGGAACCAAAAGCAATATCTTACCTCAAGTCTTCTTCCCCTCTTTCCTCCCTTCAACCTACCCCCAAAACCAGTGATGAAATGTAACCTACATTTATTTTAAGTATTCACACATGTGGAAAAAAACACTCCTGCTTTTTGACTGAAGACCTAGTTTCAACAGCGAAATAAAACTAAGCCACATTTTAAAGATTTCAAGTGAAGAAATGTAGCACTAATGGTTTTTTTCCTGTTTTATTTGAATATTCTTCTGTTATATTTAAACTTGCTTTCCGTAAGCTGTCAGTAAAAAGAACATCTGAAAGTTAACTTCCCACTATAAAATAAAACTTGAGACACTCCAAGGCGTCGGCACTTTCTGTGGCAACGCGCTTGCCGGGCAGCAGCAGGTAGGTAGGGCAGTATTGGTTAGGTAGGACCGGAGTGAAGGGCAGTGTCAGGAATAGGACTTCCCTTGGTATCTTGCTTCTCATGCTTAACAAAGTGGTGGTTGTAAGTCTGCTAAGCCAACAGATTCCTGTGCAAAAGCACTGAGGGAATTAAAAGCTTAAGCCGTTCCTGCACTCTCAGGAGTTTAAACGGTTTAGGCAAGGAAAATAGGGGAAAGAGTATATATTTGTTAAGTACTAATGCTTTTGCTTGTTCTCGGTTAGGCTCCAAACTAACAAAGCAGTTAAGAAACTTGGGGGTTTTCAGCCCGTGAGCTTTCCTAGTGAATTCACATGAGGCTGTTTAATGTGAATCTCAGAGAGAGAAATCTTTTGAATTGTACAGCTCTTACAGAAGAAAAGAATTTCTAGCTCAGTCATACAAAGAGTATGTGCTTACTAAAATATAAATTTATTAAAAGTCTTCTGTGGTTTTGCTCTTTTTAAAGCTGCTGCACTTTGGCCCCCTTTTGTGAACGTGTTGTAGGGTTTAATTGCACGATAAACTATTTGCTCCGCAAGATTCCTGTTTCATTTAGTGCAGAAATTGTGCAAAGTAGAAGGCAGAGGGTTAGGGGAAGAAAAAGAGGCTGCTGCCTATAAGACATGAATTGGCACGCAACACAAGCTCGGTTTTTGGTATCCAGCTGTCATTTACTTTAAGCAATAATTCGCCTAAAGACTTCTGCCTAAATATAAAACTTACCAGTGTTAAAGAACAAGAAAGAAAATAAAGCAATTGAAAGGAAAAATGATTGCTAAATAGTTCATTCACTGTCCTGGTGCATAGGCTTAATTTTCAATACTGAAGCAAAGTAATGCTAAAAATGAACAGATATTTAGAAAAGCTGCATGTGACAAGCTTTTACAAATCCTTTTTATTCTAATATGTAGTAATGTGTACAGATGTCTCTTTGTTTTTCTAGATTAACTGTAGAAAGTCCTGTGAAAGAGTCATAAAAGCCTCGCAGCTGATATTTTTAAATACCTTGCCTGCTGTGATGTTTTGCCCTGATAATGGAGGTATATTAAAATAAGCATGTTGTTCATTGTTGCATTAAGACCAGAGAAATGACAAATTCTGAATAATTTAGCATTTCAAATACGTTTTGAGCTCCTCCTGCACGCGCCATGGTGTTGAGGGCTGGGGAAGGCAGTTCGGTGGAAGCCATGGGTGGAACTGGTACACGGCCACTCTTTCCCAGTGCATCCCACTCTTTCCCAGTGCATCTCTGCTGAGCTTCTTTTCCTTGAACGATGGACCAATGCAAAATAATTGCTCAATATAGCCATTACGAGAGCAGATTGCAACTACTGAGCATGCAGCGCAACAGGCTTTGTGAAGAGAAGCGCAGAGCTGTCTTCCTAAGGTGAATGCAGATTTATGGCCCTGTTTTTGGTTGTTATCCAAACATGGGCGATGCTCGGTTTGTGAATTGTCCCATTTGATTACAGGAGGATTTCTTGCAGGCTTAAAGATAAATGCTAGCTCATGTACCTTGTGTGAAACGAGACCTGGATCAAATAGCTATGCTCGTATCCTTATAAAATGGGCCTGTGGAAATGAAAGGCAGGGATAGAAGCTTTCATTTGCTTAGTGCACAAATGGCAGATGTTCCTTGTGAATGTGTAGGAGGAGGAAGCGCAGACATAGGAATTATTTTTGAAACAGTTGTAGCATTTTGTGTAGAAAAGAGTGCAAATCTCTCTTAAAATCGGTGTGTGTGGGGTTTCCACTACTAGAAGAAAATCACTAAGATTTTATCGGACATTTCTTTCTTGCTTTGCAGGTAGTAGTATATGTCTCCTGCAGTGATCATTAGTGCCTTTGGAGATCTGAAAGCAGCATGCAATACCAGCCACGGATCACTCTCCATTTTACCCATCCCTTTAGAGTCAAATAAATCAGCAGTCTTTTCTCTGCCCAGTTCTTCCTTATTAATTTGCTATTTTGAGCCATAAATGTTTGTTGAAAGTTGTGCCAAGGGCTTAGAAATTAAATGGGGATTTGCATACCTACTTGCAAATCTCAGCCGTTGGGTTGCTCCCCTCAGCTGTGCAAGCCTGTGCAGTTCCCTGGTGCGGTGCAGCAGACACCCTGTGCGGAGAAAAGGCTGTTGTAAGGATACTTTCAGTATCTGATTGAAGCCTTAGAAGTCCAAAGCACTTTTTGACGGTCTCTCGTCTCTCGCAAGCGCAAATTATGCTATCGTTATCTTTATCTAAGGACAGGAGAGAGAGGTTGAGCAGAAATCGCTGCGGCAGTGATGTGCGATGGATCACGCGGCATCTGTAATGGATGAGAAATAGGCTGTGCCATTAGTGGCTTTTGTCTGTCCAGAGCGAACCAGCCTCAGCTGTTCTGCACAAATTGCCACAGACCTGGTGGTTAGAAAATCCTTTTACAGAATTTCACTCCAGACTTGCCTCTCTGTCAGTGAATTAAGCCCATTTCAATTGAGTGCAATGCTCCTAATAATATGTCAATTAATTTTAAATAGCACAAATCTTCACTCTGCTACAAAGACTTGGAAAACAAGCTTCATCAATTGCTCCCTCTGGGACTTTGGAAAAGACATAGTTTAAAGCACTCTGTTGACTTTTGGTCTCCTTTTTTTAATATACATAATCTGATTTTATAAGTGGTTTTGGATTAAAAAAAAAAGTGAGAGTAGTTTTGCTAAATAGTTTGCTGAATCATTAAACCCATGTTGCTAAAAGTTAATGTTGGATAATAATCTCTTTGTGTAGTGCTATGGAAGATTTTGCAAGAGAGCTGTGATTCTTAAGTGGTGTATTATTTATTTCTGCATATAATGATATTTGGGTCTTACAGTTGCTTTAGGCAATTAAAGATTAGGGAGGAAAGGCTAATGGAAACAGTCATAAAGGTGTTGCTGAACTGAATGTTTAAGCACTCATCTGTATTGCACTGGCCAGAGTTAAAAACTCTGGTGATAAAAGGTGAATGATATAAAATATATGTTGGACATCAGTGTATAAGAAAAGCTTTATTTGTATTTTTCTTTACCGGAACCAAGGCCCACTGAAAACAAATAGATCCAGAGGGATTAACTTGAGTTTTGTCTTGTAGAAAAATCTTGCTGTGAACAGAGTCTTGTACGGGAAAGGCCATCCTGCTTTGGTCCATGTGCCAGGCTTTCTTCAGCGAAATCCAGAAACCTGCAGCTAATAGCTGTGCTGCTGTATTTTTTTGGCCAGCTCTGCCACGTATCAGTCACCGGTTGCGTTTGGGCCACTGTATTTTGGTGGGGTCTGAGAACGTTTCCCAGGTGCATGCCCTGGGAGTGCCCCGTGCGCAGAAGCACTGGGAGGTGCTCCGGGAGCCTGCCTGTCCCTCTGCCCTGGCCCCTGGCTGCCCGCCTGCCCTGGGAACCAGCCGTGGCAATGCCAAGCGGGTTTTCGGCAGGGCGGCCTGCGGATCCCGTGGGTAGCTGGAACTTAATGGCAGTAACGCAACTTACCCACAGCTCAGTGCGGCTGCAGAAAATTAAAATTTCAGCTCAGTTTAGGGTCGCCACCTCTGTGTATTTTTAAAGACTGCTGTTATTTCTTTCACTAATTGTTGAAGGCTGTTACCTCTCCTGCATTTTAAAGGGTTTGTCCCAAAAGTCATGGGAAAGCCGAATCAATTAATCGCATATTATTTTAGACCAAAGCTGAGCAACTTTGGCTTTAACTCTTTGTCAAACCCTTTGTCTGTCTGTCTCCAAGTGAGGGGCTTTCCAGACTTCTCTGAAAACCCTCACCCGGGTGCATGAGCCCATCGAGGGGGAAGGTCTGCGGCCGGGCAGGTGCTTTTGGGTACTGCCCTGCCTGTTGTCCCCTGAGCTACCGAGGACATTGCAGAAGAGCTTCAGCGCTGGCTGAGCGGGAAGGAGAGGTGGGCATCTTTTGAGCTTTGGACAAGGATTTTGTAAGAGTTTGTGGGAGGAAACCTGAATGATGGCTCAATGTGCTTGCAGTCGGCGGTGCTACTGCTGCTTGTGGCCAAAAGAGCTTGGCCAAAATGAGATACTGACAATGGCCAAGACTATTTTTGATTATTGCCTCTCCCAGTGGCTGGAGTGATTGCATCTGAGCCATCCCTGCCTATGGCTTTTTAATTTCCCAGACTACCTCGTTAGTTGCAGTAAATTCCTGTGTACCAGATCTCAAACAGCAGAAGTTCATGTTTATGCAGAAACTTAATCCAAAATATTCTGAATTTCTTCACAGGCCTCGTACTGTAATGATTTGAGCCATCACTGAAATGAAAAAATGTCAACGTTAGATGTTTTTCTATAATCTTTCTAGTCAACTTTAGGTATCCTCTGTGTTCAGTCTCTTGCCATCTACAACCGATTTGATCCCACAGCTGTACTGCAAGTTAAACCATGGCCCGTGGGGCTCAGCATCTGAGTCTCTTGTCCCCGTGTAGAGGGGAAGCGAGCGAGGTGCCTTGTTTGATTATGATCCAAGATGGAGAATTTATTTACGTCTAATTTGGCTGAGACCTGTGACTGGGCGCATCAGGACGGCGATGGTTGCTGGAGAGATTGCATCCCATCAACAAGTAGAAGCTCACTCACTGAGAATAAAAGGCTGTTAGCCTTCCAAAATAAGTAGAGAAATGTTTTTGCCTGGATATGTAAAGATAACAGTAATTGTCATGAGGTTTGCTGTCGGTTGCTCTTGGTATGCTTTCAGCTGTGAAAACGCCTACAAATGGAATAGATCATAAAGTTATCCTGGCATAGCATCTGAGAGTGAAACTCCTGAAGTATTTCCTTGTTGTAGTTGCAAAGAAATGTGGAAATAATAAGGCAGCTGTTGTAGTGGCAGCAGAAGCGTGCTGCAGTACCATCTGTAGGCAGTCCCAGAGACCTCTCGATGGTGACGGCAAGTTAAAATAGCTTTGTTTTCTGGGATTTGCCTGTCATGACACGGTGTAGTCAGGCAGAATGAAGTCTTTAATCATTGCCATTGAATGAGAAAGGAAAGAAAGATTTAACTGTAAAGGTCCATATTTTGGGTAGCCTTGGCTTGAGTGTGTCAGTGGAAGTATCAAAAGAGATTTCTGATAGCAGTTAATTTTTATACATTCACAAAGGAGATTGGAATGGCCCTTCTGACCATTTTCCTCATTGTAGTTTGACTTTATGATTTATCTAGCAAGCATTTCCATTGTTTTTCCTTAGGTGCTAAAAGAGTCCCCAAATTTGAAAAGGTATTTTGATTGCCTGTTCATAAAATGTGGTGGCGTTTCCACAGGAGATGTTCTCTCCTTACTGCTAAGCTCAAAGCTTGTCACTTTTCCAGCCGTTTCAAGTTACTTTTTGCACCTTAGGTGAGATTGTGAGCTTCGTTATGGGCCATGGGGAGGGTTTTCACAAACTGTTGCTTATACCGAAGCTTTCTATGATGATATTTTAACACGAGAACAAACGGAGTTGTATTGCTGGGCTTCATAAGTTAGCGCATTTATTGAGAGTAAGTCGCAACAAAGAATTGATGTTAGCTTCTTCAGAGAGTAAGGTAAATCCTGCCCAACAACACGTCATGATGTAAAAAAATGAAGTGGACTTTTCTGTAATACACATTTGTATTGTATGAGTAATACTCAAACTGAATTTTAACTTAAGCAAAGAAAATTACTTCAACCCAAACCAGTGGGGCTTGTTTTTTTCTGAAAAAAATCGACTTCTCAGTCTGTGGAGCATTGTTAAGAGACTGAAATTTGACAAAAGGTAGGGTAAGGATTGTCTGTGTGAATAACCAACTGCAATTGGATTCAGTCAAATGTTTTTAAACAGGCTTGAGGAGTCTTGCGTTATCGATGGCTTCATGCTCCATTACCAAGTTCCAGTGTTTTCAATTTTTTTTTTTTTTTAAAACTCAGAGTATGTGTTTTAATCCATATCTGAACTGCAGCAATGGAGGGACTGTTTTTCCTGTGTAAAAAAGGCTTGGACAGATTGAGAAAACCTTTCCTGTTAAGGTTTCATTGTTAGGACTGAGCTTCAAGTTACATTTAATTTCAGTTTTGTACATACATAGAGTTTTTTGAATCGATTTTAAAAATAAGCCTATTGAAATATATTGGAGTTCATAATAAAATGTCATTCTGATTAATGAATTCAAGCTTATAAACGAGTGTTATATTTTAAGTCAGTGAAAATGTGCTCTCGAGATGAAAATATGCTCATGGAAATGCTGCTTGTGTAAAGTGTTCCTCGAAATAATTAACAACTTGGTTGTTGAAGTGGTCTAAAATGATAAAAACACGAGGATATACTATACTACCTTTCCCTAAAATCTGTCCTTGTTAAAAATAGTATTGTTCCTTAACGTTCCTGTGATCATCCTGTATTTTCATTCCCCAAGGGTGCTGGTGCAGCTCCCGTGCAATACGCAGCACCCGTGCAATACGCGGCATTTCCGCTTGGGCTAAAGAGGAACTCTCCATTCACTCTCACTAGGAGTAAGGTTTAGATATTATTTTCAGTTCAGCCTCCAGAAAATGAAAGTTTTGGGAATGGATGCCTATTTCAGTTGGCTCAGTGCCAGTCCTGGCCAAATTCCAGTGTGGATAGTTACATCCTGCCTCTATCAAGCTCCTCTTGCAATGTCACTTGCTTGTGGGTACAGGGGTTCAGGATTATGTCTCCGCTGAGCGGGCAGGAGTTGGAGGGTCTGGGTTCTCTTCTCCCACATCCTGGACCTTCTCTGTGTTATGTCCCTAGATAAGTTCTTGGAAGAGAAGAGGCGAGCAGGAAAATGAACAGAAATCCTTGGAATGACCAGTGCCTTTAAAGAAGCATATTTACAATGTATAAAATGTATAGTATTAACCATCTGTAGGATGGGCTTTATGAAACTCGTGTCCAAGAGAATGAAATGCTCTTGGCAGCGACTTGCGTCAGAAGAAATTCGGATAAGCCCTGTGGAAGCTTCCTGCAGTCTACTTGTTTGGATGGGGCAGTGTGACAGCTCTGTACTTGCCATTTTATTTGGGATATGATGCTTACTCCCTACTTACAGTTACTTCCTTGCTTCTACAGTAAGGTTTGAAAAGTAGATAAAACATCCATAACCCAATTCGGTCTACTCTGCAGATTTCTGTGGAATTTCAGTGTTAATAGTGATTTTAGCAAGGCTGTGTGTGCAGCATTTCAGAGAGTGACCTGCTGAATATCTGTGTTTCCATATCCAGATGCTGAGGAACTGATTGCCTATGAAAAATGTGAAGCAGTTCGGTGAATAAATACACTCATACTTTTCTAAAAATCCATGCTGCTTGTTGGTATCCTTATGCCGAGTTATTAAATCTGGAATAACCTGTTTTCAGACTTTTTATTTTTGTGTTCCAAGTGTAATAAGCTTTATTAAAATTTCACTCCTAATCCTATACAAATTTATTGGCACAAGCTGTATTTATTGACCTGGATAGTTTTTTATATGAATTTGATACAAACTAGTGAATATGAAACACAGCTGGAACAATTTTAGGTGGATGAACGCTGTTCTCTGAGCATTCATTTTCCAAATAGTAAGAAGAAAAAGGCAAGGAGGCTTTGAAAAGGATTTGCTTCATCTCTTTCACCCCTGCAGGATTTTACACACTCCTAAAGGCATGTGTTTAGTGAAGATGACGCTAGGTTTTTCCTTCAAAGGAAAGACAGAATGAAGTATGAGCAAACGTACTTAACAACCTCTGACCTACTTCTGTAGGAACTGATGTTGTGAAAATAATTTACTTGGTGTGGACACTTGCAGATATTTCTCAGGAATGGTGATTCTTAAACCTTCCAGTAAGATTGACGTTAGATGAAAGTGTCCACCTTTTCCATGCCACATGCAGATAAAAGATTCATTAGCGTTTGTATATTAAAGGCAAAAGGTTGAGCATAGGAGATGGGATTTCTTTCAGGTATACTTCAAAGCTCGTAAGTATTAGCATGCATCAGCAGCCTTTATGCCCTGACAGAGTTTTTCTAGCCAACGCTCCTTAATAATTGAAATCTTTTGATTAACAATGCTGACTCACACGTCCTGGTAGCTGCACAATTCAGATCAATATTTTTGTAACTTGCGGAATGCTGGCATTGCCGGTCTTCCTCCTCGAAGAGAAGTACTGCGTGATTCGCATGCTTGAGTTCCTGTAGGCATCTGCAGCTGGCTGTTGTCAGGTACAAGAGGGAGACTCACCGACCCTTGCGCTGGCCAAGCGTGACTGCCCTGCTCCTGCCCTGCCTCTGCCCTGCCTCTTCACAGGAATCTTTACCAATTGAAAACAGTTGTGTTTGTGGGGTTTTTGGTATTTTTTTTTAATAACCTCTGCTCAGGAATCGACTTTTTCTAGTATATAAAATACTTCTGCTGTTAGGCTTTCAATGTGAGACTTAGAGTTGTTTGAAAATGCTTTTAGCGTTTGTTTCGTGCAATTCTATCCGTGGCTGCGCGCGCGCAGTGACTCATAAGCCTTGAGAGCTCTCGGTGTTGGCACAAAATGTTCTGCTTGGAGCTGCTGGAAAAGTGTTTCCCTGTTCCTGAAGTGAAGTGCTTTCCCCCTAGACGTGCAAGGGTGCGATGGTACGTGGAGCACCGGCGCACGCAGGTGTGAATGGTTCTGGGTCATGCCAGGAGGAGGGAATTCGGCGAAACTCTGGCGGTGCTTTCGGCAGGTTTTGCCTAACAGACGTGGTCGCTCTCTGCTGCTTTTACCGCTGTGTTAACTGAAGTTGCTACGCTTTGGCAGTTTATCAGTAGCTTGCCTTGCAATTTAAAATTATGGTGTTCTTTAATGTAGAGCGATGATCGTGCAGAGCTTAAATGGTGAGAATGTTTTGTAGTTAGGTCTTTAAAAATACACTATGTATGTGTTGTCTTGTGTACCATAAACCAAGCCATTTTTAATTACTTTTGTTTTGGGTGTTGGAACCATGTTTGCTCAGAATAGCTGGATTTTAGTAAGTATTTCAGATGATGTTTAAAAAAAAAAAAGTCTAAAACAGATAAAACATCTGGTTTTGAAAGACAAGCCGACAGAATAAAACAGTTACAGAAATACCACTGGTGTGAAGGAGCAGAGCTAAAGAACCGAATCCATAGCAGAGCCTCTTCCTCTGTACAGCCAGGTATGTAACTGCTCCAGCACGTTCCTATTCCTGTTGCCTTCTCAGGCAGTAATCCTCCTGGATCCGGGATGCAGTGTTTCTTACTTTGCTTTAAATAATGAAGGGATAGATACATAGCCCCGGGCTCCAGGTAGTGTTACAGATATCTGAACAATGATCTGTTCAGAAAGAAATACCTGTTTAAGAATGTAGCAAAACTCGTCTGTAACAAGCAGATCAAAGACTCTGTAAACGCAAATTTTAAAAAAAAAAAAAAAAGGGGTAAAGTGGGTCAGATGCATGGCACAATTTTGAGATAAGCTGTTGATAAGCCGCTGCTGCAAATATTTGTCTTTGGAACAGTTGTAAGAGGGTGGTTGATCCAGAAGGGAGCCTGGGGTTGAGGTCTGAGCCGTGGCGTCACGGCTGGTCGTCCTCCGGAGAGCGCTGGGCGAGGGGTGCATCGGCTAACGGCAGAAGCTTTTCAGCATGTTCCTTAAAATGTGGAGGCACTTGATGAACTGGAAAATATTTCTACCTCATTATAGCTTGAGCAAGGACAAGTAAAAAAATTGTGCTTTCTGGGGTTGGGCTGAGATGGAAGGTGCAGCGAGAAAATTAACGTAGGAGCCAATGACGCTTATTTTCTTTTTCTTTCTGAATGAGTTGAGTATGCATTCAGTTTACACGTGTTCCTTGCAGAGTCTCACAACCCGCACAGAGATTTGAGCACCTTTGGGCTGGGTTTGCCCACAAATGACAAGCAGTGACCATCTACATGGCAGGTAGCAACGGGAGGGCAGAACAGACAAAAAACTGTGTGCCAGCTAGATACAGAGGATGCCGCAGCAGCGTTAACGGCTAAATGAAAAAGCAAAAATCCCGGCTCTACCTTTGCCTTAGAGCTGAAAACCTTTCCCTTGAGGCTGCAGGATGGTCACCTCAGCCTGTCCATAGGATTATGGGAATAGTTGTTTCTGACTTTACCTCTTTTTCTACTTATGGAAAACAAACTTCAGCTCTAGGCTTGTGTTCAGTTCCTGAAGTTTAGCTCTTGCAATCTAAATTAGACCTGCCCAGGGTGTTTGAGAGGTCAGTGCTCTTGGAGACTGCAGTGGAAACTTGTTTGGAGAGAACTGGGGAGAGCTGGAACAATGTCAGATTGTGCTGGGAAAAGCTGCTTCATGTGGGGATGTCTTCAAGGAGCAATTACAAAAATAACACTTGCTGTCAGCCGAGAGAGCAGAGCAGTGAGTGGATAATAAATACAAAAATCTGCTTTGTGTTCCAGCATCTCCTCAAGATGTAAAGCTCTTTCCTATTAGAAGTTTGCATGGAGAATGGTAATTTAAAACAGCCACTCTTCCAAACAGCTCATAGCTACATTTTAAATTTTAATGTTGATGAGTTGGAGATGTCTTTGTAAAAATATAGACTCTTTTTTTAAAACTGTAGAAAAACTTCTGGCCTGTCAGAAGGGTGTGCAGGCTTCTAGATCTTTCTCTTTCTCCCCTTCTTATGGCTGGTTGATAGGGAAGGTGGTGCGATTTGTGTACAGAACGTGTGTTTTAAGTCTACCTGCTGAAATCCCATTGAACTGAGAGGTGCTGTTCCAGGACTGACTGAGAATGAACATGAGATTAGACACTACAGCTTTCCATCCTTCTCCAAGAAATGTTGTTTTCGCATGTTGTGTGAAATGAACTTAGTTTCCTTAATTGGCAAATGACCCGTGAAGTTGTTTCATATAAGCAGTTACACCTTGCAGTAAATTTAAACTCAGTTTTAGTCCGCTCAGCATCGTGTTCTTGCCTTGCAAACCACTGAATAGATCAATTTGGTTTTGATTCTGTTTATCATCCTGAGGTTAGGTTTGGCAAGCAACATCCATAACCTGCCACCATGAAAAGTTATTTCCAACATGTTCTTCATTAAACTTTTCTTCAATATTCAGCTGTCACTGGAGGATTAGACTTTCTGCTGAAGAATTAAAAAAAAAAAATGTAATGAAAATTGACTGTCAATAGTTCTGTATTAAAATCCCTTGAAGTATCAAGGTATGCAAGTTCTTTTGATTTACATGTGTGTCTGTTTAGCAGTGCACAAATAGAAAATACCAGTTTTTCCTTTGCTAGCTTGCTGAAAAGTATGCGACCCAAACTGACAACAGGAAAGGATAGAAAGAATTTGGTTTTAAACATCAGTTGAATGAAAGCAGAACTGATGTTTCCCCTGTCTTTCAGGGGGTATTTTCGTATATCTTATTTCCAAAGTACTCTCTGTTTTATTAGAGAGTCTAGTTTCAGCTTGAAAAAATACTGTATCACATTCATATACAATGCCTTTAATTCAGATGGATTTTAGAGACTCGTAATAGTATATCGCACAAACTAGCTTAATTTCAGTATTGCCTATCGCTAAGTGTAATCTGCCCGGCAAGAGGCTACGTGCACTGACCCTGGAAAAGGTAAAACCAGGAAACAAAAAAATAATGCAGTATTCAGCTTAAGCTGCTGTGGAAATTTAAGCAGGCAGCATGTTCTGAGGAATTAATTTTGGATAAAGGCTAATCTGTCACCTAACTCTGTGGCTGCTGGAGAGAGGGGCTGCTCCCACTAGCAGATCTGAGCAGGGTCCTGATGTAGGTAGTACGAAATGCTGCCTGGAAGGGAACCCAAGTCCTTATCCTCTGACTGCATGGGGAACCTGATAAGGAGTAAATGCCCCTTACTGCAATTAATCTGTGTGAATACCTACAATTATCATGTAATAAATTTGGCTACTCTGCCAGCCTGCATCTATTGCTCTGGGCCATTAACAAGAGATCAGGATCTAGTTGCAAAAATAACATGGAGGAGCTCCTGCCTATAAAATATCTTTTCTGTTACCACTGAAAAGCAAAATTACAGGGAGAGAGTTTCAGGTTGGTTGGTTGTAAGTGTGCTTGAGAAACAATACTGTATTTTTAAGAGACGGTGTATCCTTGATAAAGAATTTTGTCTGCTTGATCAGAATAAAATGTTCATGTTTCTACATCAGGAGCAAGCAGAGCATTTACGGCATTCAGTGGCCTCAATATAGAAGTATAGAAAAAGTATAGAAAGTATAGAAAAATAGATGGAAAATTAACTCTCAGTATCTTTTCGGGAAGGTGATAGCATCACAAATTCCTGTGTGAAAGTCCCAGTTGCTCGATGTTTCCTCTTTTCAGCAGCCGGCGAGAGGAAACACTGAGCATGGTAACGCCATTGCTCCGTGCCAGCAAGCGTAGGATGTCATGGCAGGAAAGCAGCCCAAGAGGAGAAAAATCCCTCTGGGGCGTGAATGGCCAGTGGTCCCCTCTCGTACACCCAGGGATTTTGCATGCTGGTTTTTTGCACTGCAGCAGCTGCCATCCCCAGGCACCATCCTTGGGTCACGCAGGAGGCGAACACACGCACCCCCCGACAGGAGGGCCTGGGTGTGGACAGGTGCCCAGCTTTTGCAAACTGCCTAACTCGGTGCTGGCCTTGGTTTAAGGAACGTCTCTTTTAACAAACCAGGGCCGTGTACCCAGATTGAACTTCAGCTCGGTTGCGCCCCTTCTCCGCCTACTTCACCCCAGGTTGCTGAATTTGTGCGCCTGGGGTGTGCAGCAAGCCCCTGGCTGGTGGCTTCCCGCGTACCTGCTGCAGCGGCGTTGTCCCCAGAGCTGTCGGGCTGTGGCGTGCCTGGGCGGTTGTGCCCGTGGGGAGCCGGCTGGGCCACAGCCATGGTGCACACTCGGTACCTGTCCTGGGTCAAACCTGATCGACTGTGGCAGGCAGAGCCGGGGCCACTGGCAGGGAGGGACCACGCAGGAGGTGTGGGCAGCAGGACTGAGTGAATGAGGAGCATCCAGGGACAAGGGGAAGGAAGCCAGTACCTGCTTTGGAGTTCAGAAATGGTACCGATGCTCTGCCCAGCCCTCCCAAAACAGTGCCGGTGCTGTGGTCGGCTGTCCCGGCAGCACGCCCATGCCGCCGGCAGGCAGGCAGCCAGGCGCTGCTCCCGCAGCACAGCAGGCATCCACCCGCGGTGTCAGCTCCCACCATGGGACCCCGGTAGGCTGCTGTCAGGGGACCCACTGGTGCAGGAGGACCCTACAGTGGGCAGCGATGCTCAGCGTGGCAGTGGGGAGCCCTCTGCAACACTGGGTTCTGCACAGTGCCGTCCACCCAGGTGGATGCCATGTGCTTGGCTCCCTCCTGCATCCTGGATGGGGCGCAGCTCTCCTTCAAGGAGCTCCCCTCCACATTTTCCTCCCTCCCCGGCACATTCCCATTTTTAATCATGCTTCGGCACCATCCATCTCAGGCACATGCCAAGTGCCTTGCGTTCCCACTGGAAAATAAAAGAAGTAAGGTCAGCGACAGGGTGGGGGGATAAAAAAACCTCAAAACCAGGCCAGAGTGACTTCAGAAAAAAGCTGTGTAGAGTAAAGGGAATGGCAAATGCCACTGCTTAATTGAAGCTCTCCTTGTACAGAGAATCAATCTCCCTTTTCGTTGAGCAGTAAGAGAAAAGAAAGCTGCTTGATACATCTTGTGATCAAGGAATTAAGCCAGGCATCTCCGAAACTCACAGGAAGAGAAGGAAGCCAGAGCTCATTCAGTCAAAGCAGAAGCCACAACCAGAGAAGAAAGAGTTCACTTGAAGATAATTTTCTTTGATTAGTAAGAATTACCATTCCAAAACATTTGTTTTTTTCAGTAATTGTTTCACCTGACATTTTGCCACTCTGTGTCTGTAAGTGTATATGTATACATATAAAAATAAATTAGAAAAAATAGACTATTCATTTGTGCTATTTGTTTATACACAATGACATGGGAATAGTTTCTGTCATGCCTTTGTAGCTTGGGAGTGATCCATGGATGGGGTTTTCTGGAGAGCAGCACTTACCCGTGAAGAACCGGCACAGCTCTACTGTCGTCCTGCAGGCAGCCGATGAACCTCGCCAGCCAGGAGACGTTGCTAATCTAGGTGTATTTTCAGGAGAACAATTTGGGGCTTCCCTTTACATCTGGGGGGAATGGGGTTTCATTCTAACTTCAAAGCCCATCTGAGGTTTGTTGTGAACATCTGGGAGCTCCGTGCATGGGAGAATTGGCGCCTGTGCTTCAAACCTGCTGATAGCTGTTGTCTGAGCGTGTGAACGTAGAGCTGTTGGCTTCATAGAGGTGGCTGAGTGAAGCAAACAGTGAAGTGCATCTAGAAAATAAGCTTCAGTGCTGAGACCGTGCTAATTTTTCACAAAGGAAAGTGTTCTGCTCAAGTGGTGCGATGGGGTGTTTCTTGTGTTGTGTTTAGGTTCCAGTTACAGTAATTGTCTGAACTGTTGTTGTAAGGGCTAATATTAGATACAACTTTCTGTGAATACCATAGCTTCTGCGATGGAAATGTTTTACTGGACAGTGTACTTAACAATTTATCATGTCACCTGCTGTTAAAATCATACGTAGTATGAAAACCCGTAAATTGTTTTACAATAGCAATGTTAACCAGCAGTGCTTTTGAAAAGGATCATAAATAACTACCTGTCTCTCATACACTAAGGGGAGTGTGATCAGACAGCAGTGTCCTGAGTTGAAACAAATATGTTTAATAGAAAACCTTAAATACAACAAGTGTTTTGCATTTTTAAAGATTTTTTTTCTTTGTTTACGTAGAGGTGTTTATGTTCCCTGGAAGAGTGAAATGCATTTAACCAACAACATGTCTCTTCTCTCTTAGATTACAGAAGTTTGTGGAGCCAAGCGCGTGGGTTATTTTGGTCCTGCTCAATTTTACATTGCTTTGAAGTTAATAGCGGCAGCGCAGTCAGGGTTCCCAGTACGGATTGAGAGCATTAAGAATGGTAAGTAGAACATTTTGCTTGCAGCGCTATGCCCTTGTTTTTCACTTTCTTTAATGCTTGTCAGCTCTCCGTGGTGGTAAACTTTTCTTCTAATGTGTCTATGAAACAATTGTATTTTGAGGATCGGGGAAAGGGTAGAAGGTAATGTTACATTCTCTGAGCGACTGGTAGAAAATTGCAGTGAATTACATGTATGGCAAAGCTGAGATGACATCCCCCTCTGGAAAAGGCATTACCAAAGGAATGCGTGAATGACAGCTGATCAGTGCTAGGGATGCACTTCTCGCTCACCTTCAGCCTCTCATCTTGACAGCTGTGTGGAGCGGGAGCTGCTAGCTGCTTCGGGTGGAGACGTGTTGCGGGGGGCACGGGCAGGTCAGGGGTCCCCCTGTGCAGGGCGGCTTGTGACACTCGTCTGTTTTAGCAAATAATCCTACTGAAATAAATGGGTAATGGTGACAAAATTGTAATGCTTCCTATCAGTAAGTATGAAAACGTGTATTAGATGTAATTTAAAACAGCTTTATTCTTCCCAATGAATTGACAGTAATATTAAACGTACCATTTTTGATGGAGAAAAATGCTTCTTAAAAGAGGCTTATCAAACTCAAGCGATGAAGAGAGAAAGCAGGTCCCTTTTAGCTGCGAAACCTTGATAGCGGCTAAATGGAAGGAACTCGATGTTCTTGCCTTGGTGATGCATGCTCTGCCTCAGCAGGGCTCAGGCTTCAAAACACGTGGCTTTTCACTTGGGCTTGAGCCTGAATGGGTTTGAACATTTCTTTCTTTGTTTTGCTGTCAGGATATCATGCTTCGTGTAAGCATTTGTCCTGTACCTTTGAAAGCAATGCATTTTTCCTCCCTGGAGGAAACTTGTAAGGTTTAAGTAATTGGGCTTGCACTTAAAGCAAGGTTTACGGTTGGACGTGATGATCTTAAGGGTCTTTTCCAAACTATATGATTCTGTGAACCCTTAGCTCCCATATCCCAGGTGGGTGTTCGAACCGTGCCGTGAGGCTGTGCTCTGGGCAAGCGTGCTTGCCGCCATCCCGCTGCAGGCAGCAACGCAACCAGCCACGAGGTCAGAGGGGAGGCAGGAAAGGCAGGACCTACCCATAGCCTCGCAATTGGGTCGCTGCTCCCAGCGCAGTTTCTGCTCTGCTGTCCCTGCTAAGGGTAACGAAATATTCACCTATGTTACAAGGCACAGGGAGGGGGTTCCCAGATCTGCCCCATCCTGGGGGGGGAAGCTGGGCTGGCAAGCGCAGGGCAGGTGCAGACCTGTGTGAGCTGAGCTCCTGCGGTGCAGAGCTCCTGACCAGTGGAAGGAATCGGATGGAGCTGTCACGGTTCGCTGGCAGGGGAGTTTAAACCAGGGGTGAAATGGGGCAGCCTGGATTTGTCATAGAATCATAGAGTGCTTTGGGTTGGAAAGGACCTTTAGAGGTCATTTAGTCCGACTCCCCTCCAGTGAGCAGGGACATCTTTAACTAGATCAGGTTGCTCAGAGCCCCGTCCAACCTGACCTTGAATGTTTCCAGGGATGGGGCCTCCACTACCTCTCTGGGCAACCCGTTCCAGTGTTTCACCACCCTGTCAGTTTTCCTTACAGACAACTTGTGTGCTTTCTCTTGCATTGCCGTCCTTTTTAAGGATGTTAATTTGAAAAAAAAAAACAAAACCAAAAAAACCCCCAACAAAAACCCAACAAACTAAATTAGAAACCTGAACTAAGTGAGATTTACCGTGTATGTTTTACAAGTCCAGCATCTGCAAATAATGCACAAATTTGCAGGACTTGCAGTCCTTGTATTGATATCCTGCTTACTTACTGTTACTGAAACACTTCCAGTGCTAATTACATTTTCCTTGAAATGTATGAGTGCCTTTAGAGTGGGGCAAGTAACATGCACCAAACTCCAACTGATGTCTTTTTCTTCCTGGTAGTAGCTGTAAGCATAAATGATTACAGAGGTGATGTACGACTTTGCTCGGTTTTGAGCGCTCTGTTAATTGTATTGATCTTTCAGGGTGACTGTGCACAAAAATAAATGGTGTTTCTTCAAAATAACCATGAATTGCCTTAAAGAGTGAGAATGTGTCACTCTCCTGCTCTGCAGAGCAGACGCGACATGGGACCTTCTGACACGGTCATCTCACCAGGCCTTGGCGTGATCTCTGAACCCTACCATTTTTAATTTGTTCCTTTTACGTTGAGGATACTGCAATCCTCACTGATTAATTCATCAGTCCCACAGTTTCTGTGGGAAACTATTCTTTTCATTACAGACAACATTTTCAAGGCAGGAAATGAGTTCGCTGCTCGCTTTAATAATGTGCACAAGGCTTATTTCTTTCTCTTTGCATGGAGAGATTATATATTAAGCTAGTGAATGTAGCTTTGTGTGACATTTGCATTTTTATTAAGACATAAAATAATCATGGGGGTGCCACACTTATAAATGTTACAAAATACAAATAGTACTCTTTTATAGATAAACTTTTCATTGGTTTTACAAGACAATACTGCTTAAAGTACTTTTAATGTTCTGTTGTCTCAATTGAATTTTTCTCTTTTAATGAAGAATTGCCTCTGCCGCGGTTTATGGCGCTGAAAAATGACAGCGAAGTACGTTATGGGACTCCAGCAGAACTCCATGGAGTTAAATTTCAGGTTCCACATGCGACTTTGGAAAAAAACTCCTACAAAAGAACAGATGAAGGGGACAAACAGGTAAGAGGCTCATCTCCTTCAGGCCAATATGTTGTTACGCATCCTCCTTTTGGGTCCAGTCCTGTAAATGATTACACTCACATGGGCTTACTGAGTTTTGCAGTACTAGACAGGAGATGAACTCCTGACACACAAATAATCCCCATTGGGGCTGTGCTCTGATTTTGATGCATCTCAGTTGCATCCCTGAACGGAATTTCTCTATATAAGCTTGTATAAAGCTGTCAGCCCTGTAATATTCTGTATAGATTCTTTCAGTCTTGTCCTCCTACTTAGTCCAGTGCTGTTTCTTGGAGAGGACTAGCAGGGGGAGCAGCAAATACAAATCTGTCTGTGAAACAGAACGGGAGACAGAGTGATTTGTCATGGCCAGTATGATCCTTAGTCATGACAGAAATATTCAACTGGAGAAGAGGTGTTGAATCACGAGCCACTATTTCTGGCTGGGATAAGGCCACCAGGTTCTAAACCACCATTCTAAACCACCACAGGAGTAGTCCAGAAGAAATCTGCTTTTCTTTTGTCCTCAGTGAAACATCGTCCCAGCGTCTGTTGTTCTGAGTTGCCGATTTAATAAAGCTGTCTAAGGGAGATTTGTATTACCTGTATTTGGGAGAGTTGAGAGCGCTTACTCAGAAGCCACAATGTGTGGCTTCACAGCACAACCTTGATTTTCACAATTTTCCCCAGGCCTGACGCCTTCTCTTCTGGTACCGTATCAGGTCGTGTTGCAGGTGCCTTATCTTCCCACAACGTGTGCACACATTTAATCACACGGCGCGTTGGCGTGAGTAACGGCGTTCCCAGGCTGAGGTCAACCAACAGGAATGAGCTGATGACAAGATACACGGGTGGGATAGCAGGATGAGGAAGAAGAGCATGTACACCTGTCTGCCTGCGTGTACTGACACTGAAGCAGAATGCTGCCCTCAACCCTCAGGCTCCATCTAGATTATCTGTGTTGTGTTATATTTTCCTTTTTACGCAGTAAACTGTTTCAGGATCACATCCTCTTCTTAAACAATCTGTAAGTCAAGGTAAAGAGAACTCTGTAGGATAGATACCCAGTAACACCTACAAGTCCACAGAGTGCTTCAAATACCAACTCAGAGACTTATTTTCATGTTTTGTAAGTGTTTTGTATGAAAAATGCTCTCCCACAAAGAATGCAGTCACCGTAACTAAATGTGTTATGTGAATTCAAAGATATCCACTCACATTAAACATTCTACGTATACTTCTTCAGGCACCTTTTGGAAGTAAAATACCTTAAGCTGTTCATTGTAAAGCTTTACTATGGCATTGCCATGCTTTACCCCTAGAAGGCTCAATACCAAATTCTGTCTTTACCAACTTTTGTTTTTTAAGGAGCCTTTTCTTGGAAATAAAGGGCCTCAGGGAACTACAGCGTTTGCCTTTTCTTTGTCCATAATGCTGTATGCGTTCAGATCTCCCTGCAGGATTACTGGGTTGTTTTGCTGTTCTCTCAGAATTCCATTTTGTGTTGGTGTGTTTTTGAAATAGGAACCCAAGTCTCCACCGATGTCTCCAATCTGCTCACCTCCTGCTTCTCCATCTACTTACCAGAGAATACCCTTAAGTTATGGATACGGTAAATCAAGAAGTGGGCTGGAGCAGCAGCATGGAGGTAGGATAAAAATGGGGATGTGCACGTTGTATTCAATGTTGTGGTGTGGGTTTTTTTTTTTTTTTCCTTCCTTCTCAGAAGCATCCGAATTTCAAATGCAATGACAATCAGCCTAATGATTTTAACATTTAATTAGACCTGTATTTTGGAAAACGATTCAGTCATCTGATTTTATTTTGATTGTTCAATCCTGTTCGTTTTCTGGTAAATTAGTTAGATTTATGTGTCGCTGCTCGCAGATAAATGCTAATACCTAATCTCTGACAAGACTATGTGCAATGTATCCCAGTGACAGAGTGTTTGTGAGTATTTTCAGAGTGCATGATGCTTTTGGTTTCATTAGAGGGGAAGAAAAGCCCACTCCTGATTTCAGTGGCTGCTATATTAGTTTTCAGATTGGCAGTGAACCTTCCTTTGTAGGAAAGGATAATAATCTCTCTGGTTTCATAATGGAAATAACAATAGGACATGAATATAAAAATAGCCCCACAATGTAACTTAGGCAAAACAGACGAAAATAAGGCACTACATAGATGCTCTGTCCTTGATCTCACTGCCATTAGAGTAGACGGCAAAACATTCTGATTTTAGTAAGAGGGTGGTGGGGCAGAAGCCAGTTTTACTAAGGCTTTACAAGCTCCTGTTAATAGTAAGTTGCCTGTGCTCTCCTAAGTGCAACATCTGGTGACCAAGGTGGTGGCAACAGTAGGCACTGGTGCACACCATCCCTCCATCATCCCTCCTGCTTCCAGTTAGTGTGTTTGCAGTGAGTGGGGAGTAGAGCATGCTAGTCCTGTAGCTGTTGTCCTCGTTTACAAATGAGTGGAAAAACCAGAGCTATTACAACATTTTGAAACTCACTACAGCCATGATAAGAATGTGTTCAACACTATCAAGTGGCCTTCACGTGAAAATCATACCAGTGCTGAGTCACAGGCATTTGTTTGCCGCTGGGGAAACTGCTGTTTGTTCAGAGGTGGGATTTTTACCCACCCCACCCTTGGCATAACTGATCAAAACAGTGATGGTCGACTTCTGAAATAAGCAACACTAGCGAGGTTGTCTTCTGGTACAACGCGCGTTCTGCTCCAGTGAAGAAGACGTGTGGCAGATAGCCCACGCCCTGAAGAGCCGGGCAGGAGGCGACCATCGGGAGCAGCTGACCGTGTTACGTGTTGTGCGCTCTGCTGTTTTCTGGGACTCTGTCCCAGATCTGTCAGTGCTTTGGGGGGGTATTTTGGGTGTTGTTTTTTTTTTTTTCCCTCTGAATTTGGTTGCAGTCATAATTTCAGTGAAATTTCTCATGGAGTCAGCAGCTGTGCGAAGTGAGTAGAGGCAGCAGCGTCCAATCCAGCTGTCAACTTCTTCTAAAATTAATTATTCAACTGCTTGAATTTTTAAGGTGATAAAATCCTAGAGGTGTAGAACACTATGGTTATTTTCCAGAAAGGGGATCTCTCCTATTTTAATCCCACTGGGGATACTTCAGCCAAATGTCTTCTCAGTGGCAGTAAGTGGGCAACATTTTATGGCCCATGCTGTACCGAGTGCCAGGCTCGGTGACCTCCTGGTTCTTCCTGGCCTTTCAGATCAGGACCCTTCCAGTTTTCTGAAGAGCACTTGCAAGGTGGGTCTGAAAGCCACCGCGTTCATGTAGGCGCAGGAGGTGCCATTGCCACAGCACTGAGCTGGGCGGGCTGTTCCATGCTGCAGGGCTGAGCCAGGGACTGGACCCTCTGCCTTCAAGGGCAGCCCTTCGCACTGCGACCATGACTATATGCTCTTTTTTTCCTTGATAGTTTTGGAAGTTTTTCTTGGTAGCAAACACACAGCGGTGTGGCCGCGTGCCTAAATGTCCTCTCCAAGGGCATCTGTGTGTTTCCCAACTTCCTTCCCATGTTTTTTTTTTTTTTTTTTACATGTTGCTTGTACAGGAACAAAAATAGATATCAATGCAGGATAAGACCACTCAGGAAGGCGAGGGGGTTAGGGGTATAATTTTTAAGGTCTCCCGAGCTCAAAATTTTTAAGATTTCTTGGTCTCACTTTTCATCAAGAGTCTTTCAAGTTCTGCCTATCTAATGCAGACTGGCTTTGTAGTGGTATGTTTTAAATACACTACCGGCAGCAGAAGTTTGCAGCTCTGTGAAGTGCAAGTGAGTTGCCTTTGTGTTTGCATACTTGACCTATTTTTAAAACATTGTTCTTAAATGTGCTGTTATGTCACCACTTACTATATTTGCTGCAGTGGAACGTAAGTGACTCATTTTAGCAACGGAAGTAGTAATTGTTACTTTTCTTTACTAGCTTTACTCCAAATAATGCAAGGCAGTGAGTCATGTATTTTGATTTTTGACAGAAGTTAGGGAAGGGGGAAAAAGAGTATATGGAAACTTAGTGATTTACTGTTTGATAGCATTGTCAAAGCATATTTTTTTGCAGCTCAGTTGAATTATTTCTTCTTATTTGTAATGCATTCTTGTACTATATATGGCTGCAAGTATATAAAATGTATAAATATCTAAAAAGGCTATATAAATATATATCTCAACATGATGAACAATGATTTCTGTTATCTAGTAATATATAACTGACAGTTTCTCTCAGTAATGTCTGAAGAAGAATGATGGAATGTGAAAGACAAGTATGTGGCTGGAATTTTGTTGCAGAAGGCAAAATGGACTTTGATGCTGTGATACTAGGTTCACAAGCTAGATTCTTGACCCTGTGGTACTTAATTTCCTTTAGCCTAGTAGAATCTTTCTGATTACCCTTTCATTTATATACTTTATTTTAAATGTCGGTAGCTCCTTATGAAGTCAGACACTCTACTCACCAGCAAGATGGACCATCATCAGGGAATTACGGAGCCAAACCTGCACTCGCTTGTTCAACTCTTAATCGGGTAATGAATTGCATGTTTTTCTTTAGTAATACTACTAATAAAACAATAGAGAAATTAAAAAAAAAAAAGCAGAAGAATTCTCACTTCAAAAGTAAAAAGTGTTCTCTGTGGTGTTTTTAGACTAGAGGCTGAAGTGTGCTTTTTTGGTATATGGAAAAAAGAAAAAGCTGATGGGAAGGAGAAATTGCAATAAATAATCCAATTAATTAAATTGCTGAAGCTAAGTAGAATGAGAAGCACCAAATAATGTAGATAGGAAAACTAGACTGAGAATCTTCAATTCAAAAGTAAAAAAAAAAAATGAGGTTATCCTAGCAAAAGTAAAACATTTTCATTTAAAATATATGAGGTTTCACAGAGATTCCTGCTTGAGTTGGAATGCCGTCTGTAACACATGCACAGAATTTATAGCCTAATATTCTGCGTATTGTGTTTTTTCAGCCCAGTTGGTTAAATCGCATCTCAAACAGAATAAATTAATTTCTGGATATTTGTTTGCTTTTATGAGATGGGTCCTATGTTTTCCTGCTGGTTGCAAAAGCAGATATTTCCAATGTTCCAGTATGCCTGCTGTGCACTGGCTATGCAAACAGGTAGTTTGCCCTATGGAAGGACAAAGCTCTCCTAAGGGAGAGCTTTTCTTAAACAAGGAAGACTCGGAGACTCTGTACCTTTTCCCTAGTGCTTTAGCACCCCACAGCCATAATAAAATGTCATCTGAGCCTGAGGAAAAGATCTACAGGTAGTGTCACATAATTTGTGCTAACTTGAAATGAGATTGGGTGCATTTGTGTAGCCCTTTGAAATGAAAATTAATTTACAGCTTTATGATGTTGCCTGTTTCGGGGATCTTTTGATGCGTTTCAGAACAAGTGTGTTGTGTTTGCTTCTTAGGAAATGGACAGGTATGTCAGAGGAAGGGTTGCGGAGCTGGCTGGAGCCTGATTATTGTTCATTCTTGTCCTCCCTCTTTAAGTGTTGTCATCAAGGCTTACATCTTGAATACTAAGTCACTCCAGTTTAACAAAGGCACTAATTGTACCAGCAGCCCTCTTCTAGACACTGCCACCCAGCCTCCCTGAAACAAGTCAATCAGAAAGCAAAGACTGGAATGGCTAAAATGTCCTTCTCCTCCAGAATATTCTTTTTCCTGAAGGAGAATTTTTACCTAAACCATGGGAAGTGACAGAAGGTCGAGGAGGTCTGTAGGGGTTTGCGTGTCTCCCTGGCTCAGCGTAATGTGTGCAGAGTTACCTGGGTGAGCTGAGGGTCCAGAAGCGGAATAGCTCCATAGTTATAGCACCACCCCTAGACTAAATACATAGTTTTTTAGCAGAGCTAAATTTTCATGCACCGTGCTGCATAAATACAGCTGTAGGTCCTTCACTAGTTCCATCCGTTTCAGGTGTCCCGTGTGCAGTTCAGGGTTGTAATGCATGGCAGCCAAAATGAACCCCCCAAAATGAATCCAGAGGTAGTAAGGTACGACTTGGACTTTTCCTTTTTGCGGCCAGCAGTAGTAAGATTGCCTCTTTCTTTTAGCTTCAGTCATGTAAACTTCCTTTAATTGCCTGGTTAAAGTTAGCTAATATTAGCCTCAGCTTTAACAGCCAAGTAGTGGGACAGTAATCAGGGTGGCCATTTCTGCTTCTCATGTTTTTAAAAGACGTGTCTGCTAATAGAAGAGAGTGAATCTGGTTTCTTGAGGTTGCCAGTGCCCCGTTCGGCCCTTCTGGCCCCCTGCCTGTGGCCGGTGCCAGTCTCTTTCCCTTCAGTCTCTTTCAGCGGAGCGGGAGCAGCAGGACAGCAGCGCCCACTGCTCAGATGACCCTTGGAGGATAACGGAGGAGCAGCGAGACTACTACATCAACCAGTTCAGGTCCCTGCAGCCCGACCTGAACTCCTTTATTTCAGGTAATTTTTACCAAACACCGTGCATGTCGACTAGAGGGGCCAGACTGAGAGGTGTGAAGTGTTAAGTAGATAAATTAATTCTTTTTTCTCTCTGGAGTGAGTTTATGAGAAAGAGTTGATTGCATTTTCTTTTTAAAGGCAGATGACTCAAAGAGCAAACCAGTACTGGGGGCATAATGGTTTTTCCTAAATATCCTGCTTTTTAGGAAAATAGTTACATCTAACAGAGAAGTGTTGCGATTCAGTAAAAATTAAAATGAGCCTCTCACTCTGAGGGACTGTATTTGTGGATCACACCGGCAGTGTATATTGAGATGAAAAAACCCTCAGGGTTGTGCTTGCTTTCCCAGCAGAAATGTGGCAGCGTCCATGTGATAAAAGTGAAGCGTGCCGTTAACTGTCCTGTGTGGTCAAACCTGAGTGTGTGTGGCTCTGAGGGACTGAGGTTTTGACCTTTAGGTGATTAAAAGCAAATCCTGGAGAGCACGCATATGGTAAAAGTATTGTTAAGAGCGTATTGAGATTGCCTTTCCATCCTGAATAGGAGGATGAGGCTGTTCGTGAGAGGAGTCACTGCGGGTACAGACAGTCGGTCTGGCAAGGAAGACGTCACAGGTTTTAAGTTGAGGTGGTTTTACTGAGCCCTGCTCTATTACTGGGGTTCAGGAGGCTCGAATCTAGCCAAAAGTTTAAATAAATTACCTGCTGCTGGCAGAAATTAGTGCTTCACCAGTTCATTGCCTCAGTTAAGTTCCCTTAATATAATTTGCTTGAAAGAGAAAATGGTTGTTCAACAACATGGTATTTCCTCACAGACTTATGTATAAATCTGTAACTGTGTATGCATGTATTTATGCATATACAGCCTCTCAGGTAGCTGTGCATTTTCCTTTATTTTGAGCAAGATTCTCAGGCAGTCCTTACACATCCAAAATTACTATTTATAAATGATAAATTTGAGCTTCTGCAGCATCCTAAAATAATTAAGCTGTAGGAATCCTTGCTGCAGGGTGATACAGATGCTAGAAGTTTGTCCAGGTTTAAGAAGTTATTTGAGAAATCTGATTGAAAAATCTGTTGGAAGTTATTGAATATTTAAGTGCTACCCCTGGTTGAGAACGTTCCTGAATCGCAGGTGGTCAGAGATTGGGGGATATTCTGCAGCTACATTATTATCACGCGGCTTTGCCACGGTCACATAGTCCTCTCTTGGCATCCCGTGTTGGGGAGGAGATGCTGTGCTAGGTGATCCTTGGACCTGCCCCAGTTACAGCTTTTCTTATGCCCTGCAGTGGGTGATCTGACCTGAAAGCGCAAGGGGAAGAGTAGTAGAGACCTTAGAAGTCTCTGCATTAGTTGCCTTACGTTTTGTAAGCCTATATCCAGGAGGGGCTTCCAGGGTGCAGGGATTTTGTGCTACCTCTATAGTCTGTGTGTATGGGGTGGGGAAATAATGGATTTATTAACTAGGAGAAGAATGAGCAGGGCTGTTGTGGCAGGGTGAGTGAGGATGCCTGCAGCAAGACAGTAGCTATGTGCTATCTGAATCTCCTGGGTTTTTTTGGTTTTTTTTCATAACATTTGAGCCACTGCAGGGAAAATTCATGGTTGAAGCAGCATCTTGAGAGCAGTGCAGACTCTACAGCACTGTACTGCCACACACATGGCTTCTGGATGAAGCAGAGCTGTTTGTGTCTGTTATTTCATCATCGGTGACATACCAGTTATGCTGGTTAGAATCACTAGTACTGAAGTGTGTTTTCCTTTTATTTATTTTTCCCATATGGAGGGAATGGGGAAATGAGGTCAACAGCTCTGTCTGGCTTTCTCACTTATTCACCAAGAGACAAATGGTCCAACAGCTATATTAGCATCCAGTTAATCTGAGCATCTCTCAGATGAAAGTAACCAGCTGCTTCTGGCGCAGCAGCCCTGGTCAAAGGTAAATAATTGGAGAATTAATTTCCAATGGTTGATAAGGCATGGTTTCCCAACAGGTTCCGTGGCAAAGAATTTCTTCACAAAATCAAAGCTGCCCATCCCAGAGCTTTCTCACATCTGGTAAGTACTGTAATGGTGTTGGGGATGTGTATCCTGTTTTTTTTAAAAGGCACTTAATTCAAGAGTTCTTGTTAAATTTTGAAAAGTGTCTTCAATTATAATTATTGCTCTTATCTCCAGAATCACTTTCAGGCCCAAGCAGCAGGGTGCTCATTGATCTTCCTGACACGCTTGTTTTCTGGAGAGATGTTCGCCTACTCAGCAGGACTGGGAAGGTTTGAACAGCAATATAACTGAGAGCTGTTCTTAAGTACGTTGTAAGCAGCATCATTAGCTCAACGAACTGCCATTTTTCATGAAACAACACCGAGGAGAAGCACCTCTGGAATCTTTTAGATGTGTTGTTGATTTTATGTTTCTGGCTGTGTTTTGTCAGAGGAGGCCTAATTAATGCCTAATTTTTATTAAGTACAACTACATAATTCATCAGTGCTTTTCTAATGAACCAGCACACTTACTTTTAATGAGCTTATTTAGAAACATTTGCGGATGGAACTGTACATGATAATTTGACAAGGATTCTATTATATTTTCATAAACAACGTGGTGCTTTGTAATTCAATGTCATCCCTGCATCTCAGATAGGCAGAACAAACAGTTTTAAATGTTGATCAAAAATGCTGATAGAAGTTTTACTTTTATATATGCTTTTATGAAGAAAGATGAGAAGAAAAGCTTGCAAGAGCCTAAACATCTGTCGGGGTCAAAGAATATGTCTGGAATATTTTCAAAGCGGATTGTCAGTTGTGAAAATAAAAAAACAACTGAAGAAGCGTTGTGTTGGGGGAAGTGAACACTGGAGTTTAAATTTAAGGTTATTTAAGAAAGAATGGATTAATCCAATATGTTACCAAAACACATTTTATTTCTGTTGCTGACACAAGTTGTTCTCTGTGCAAAATGTAAAGAAAAGTATTCCTTTCTAGTAGATAATTATAATTTTGTGATGATGTGATTTATCAGGTTGTGTTGCTGTGTTAAACACGTGGGATTTTTCTGTCTTTGTTACTATAACCTCAGCAGCATGAAAAATGCTCATTACTTTCAAAGAGTAGGAAGCTTGTTTGTTTATTTTAGCCCATGTGCTAATGATAAAATAATACTTATTTCTTGCAAAGAGTTAATTTATAAATTTGAATTCTTGAATTTCTGAAGTCCGGTTTTATTGATTGAGAAGCATCCTAGAATTAAAGACAGAACAGCTTTAGTGAGCAGTTAACAATAACATTTAAACTTGTCAAAAGCATTTCTTTAGCTCTTTTCTTGAGGCTAGTGACTGGTGCTAAGTAACCATTTGCTGAAGTCCATTTTTAACTTTTTCTGCTTGTGCTGTTTAAGATCTTGCATGGATTAGCCAAAACTAGCTAAAAGTTAATTTCACCCTTGGAAGTACAGGAGATGTGTTTCATGTTACAAAGTATGCATACCATCATATCGTATGGTAAATGTACAAAATGTACAAAAAAATGTACAAAATATACAAAATGTAAAAAAAAAAAAAAGTACTTTATTAAAAAAGAAGAAAGCAACAAGTCAGTATTAGAAAATTAGCTGGCTTCATTTTCCCCGAGACAAATGTACAAGTTAGGATCAAGTGCAAGTGACAGAGATGCTTGTCTAGTATTCAAATACCCCTTCTCAAAGTTGCGTTTCTGTCTCCCCGTGATTGCACATGTGTGTTTCCCTGAGGTAATGGCTTGGAAAACGTGTGCCTGTTGTACCCACAGGGAGCTGAGCGACGTGGATTGCGACGGGGCGCTGACACTCCCGGAGTTTTGTGCCGCTTTCCACCTCGTGGTTGCGAGGAAGAATGGTTACCAGCTGCCGGAGACACTGCCAGAGACGCTGCTGCCCGAGTACCTTCAAGCAGGTGATGTCCCTGCGGCAGGTCGTGTTCCTGTGGCCATCTCAGGAACCCGACGCGCGTGTAAGACAGGTTTTGTTTTCCATCCTGCGGGTAGGATGGGGTTCTACGCCGCGTAATGGCTCTCTGGTTGCTTTGTAACACATGCATTTGTAATTGTGGTTACGAGGTGATTGCTGAAGAAGGAACGTATAAAAGCACAAAATAGCGATGCAAAATGTAGAGGTTACCTGCCCCTTAATGTCTGCCTCTTTGCTTCAGGCGTCATTACAGCTAGAGTGGCAGGTGATTATCTGTAGCAAAGATAATCTAACAAGACTTGTATGGCTTTTGATGATTTTCCCTTACGTATCTGTCTCTTGAAGGTGTGTTGAAAACGATACTGGACTGCTTTAGAACTTACTATGCTAATATATTTTGTTGGATGCAGTCACCGGTTGTATCAAAGGTTGAATTTTTTTGTAATTCATTTTATGTAATCCACAGATTCTTCTATAAGTAATTTGCAGTAATGACGGGGGGATTACAGCGGTTTGCATAGCACAAGGATAAATTAATCCAAAAGACAACATACCTCAGTAACAATGTGCAGTGAGAGACCTGCCCTTTCATTTGTTCTCTTCAGTTCTGTCTCTTGTAATTATAAATGAACATTGAAGTATATACTGCTCCATCTAAAAAATGTGCATGTCTTTCTAGGGCAAGGAGGATTAATCACAGATGATAATTACAGTGCTAAGGGATAATATTTAAGACCTAATAAAATCTCCATTAAATTTGATGACACTGAATATATTAAAAGACAGGAGAAGAGCAAATCAAGCTGCAGTTAGGAAAATTAAATGTTCACCCTGTATCAGATTTGTGAAGTAATTTCTGGTGGAGTCATGTTCCTTATAATCCACTATCTTCATATCCAAGGGGAGAAGCTCCCGTAAAACCTGCACCTCCAAGTCTTCATCACTTTTAGTCTCTCTAATTACGTTCCCTTGTCATAATTACAACTACCCTTTTCCCTCCAGGACCACCACTTCGTTCGCTACTCTCACGCCTGTTCTCATCATAAATTAGCTTGTAAGCTCTTCCATGGCGGTTCTTGTTGGTGTCTCTTCACATTAAGCTTTTTTGGGTAAAACTGCGATGGAAATAACTATCTCTAGTAGTAGGGGATCATTGTGTCAATGGGAGGAGGAGCATGGTGAGCTGTGGTTGTTCCCTGGGAGGCCTCTTTTTCCCGAATTTGTCCCTTTCAGCACTGGGGTCTTCACCATTTTCTTAGGTGATTATTGTTTCATGGTGTTGCACGCAATCAGGCCTTTCAAGCTGATCTACATGGAAGAGGTGAAAGGACTAAATGTTTATTGTGGGCACCTAAATATCTCAGCTGATATGCTAATTCTGGTTAGCTTGAGGGTCTGAAAATGTCTCGCGCTTGTTCTGCTGCCTAGTCAGGATTCAGAAATCTGTCTTTTGAAAGACTTGGATTAATTAAAAGCAGAATATCTCAGCACACTGTAACAGCATGAATCACAAGAAAGCATAGAGCCCTGGTTGTATCAACTTCTGAAATGAAAGATCGACAAGTAAGCACCTCATACACTTACCTAAAATGTCAAAAGAAATTTTCAAGAGAAACTTCTTGTTTTCCTGTTTTCGTATTTTGATTTCTGTGAAACTTAGATTTTTGTGGTGGTTTTTTTGTTTGTTTGTTTTTTTTTTTCCTTGCTTGTTAGGAACCCGATGATGATTACTGGAAGCTGTTTTTCATTAGGTTGTTCTATTAGTTTCAGAATGAGGCAGAATTTGGTTCAAGTGAAATATTAGCATCTGATAAGAGCATTAAAGCTTCAAATAAAGTGACTTGGAGTCTAAGACAGAGCATTTAGGAATGAATTAATCCTGCTATTTTTATGGCTTGTTCTATAAAGGACAAGTGCAGGGCCCAATGCTATCCTGGCACAGCTCCGTTGACAATTTGACCCACCACCTTCTTTTCTGAAAGTTTTTATTAAAACTAATTTACAGAATCTGTAAAACTATTTTCCCTGTGTGTAACCCACTGTATTGTAAATTAAGACAGATTTGCAAGAGCTTAATTTATTCAGATAAACTAGATGCTAGCCAGAAACTAGAAAGGTGACGTGAGAACTGGTTATTCTGCCTTTCAATATATTGATCTTAAAGAAAAGCTGTTTTCCAGCTGTTAAGACAGATTTATCTCAGAGGAACTAATCCCAGAGTGATATCAGCAGAAGGACTTGAGCTTGTGGAATAGAAATGAGGTTCTTGTGAATATTCTTCTGAGAAGTTAGGGTTGATTTTTTCCCCCCCCTTTTTTTTTTTTCCCCTTCTCTCAATGCTGTTTAGTTAAAGATGGTATATACTGCAGCATCTACTGTGTTTAGTGTCCTTTCTTTTTGCTGGCCTTCAATTTTAGCATATAATGTAGATTCTACTATATTTTTCAGTATTCAAAATGTCAAAAATTGGAGTTGAAGGTTTGGTAAGTACCTTTAACATTCCTAAGACAGAAAGGTGTAAACTGTAAGGCCAACTAAGTTGATACTGGACTGTGAGGAGGAAGCATGCAAATAAACAGTTGTTGTTTGGGACTTAAAGTTTACTAAAAATCACTTCTCCCAAATTTCACAATTATTTCTACAACAGACATTAACATGTTATCCCTTTTGTGACATTTAATTATCAAAATACAAGACAAAGATTTTCTTCATCGTGTTTGTCATCTGTGGCTTATAGATCAGTTCTGATATGTAGAAATGAAGGGCAAAATGATGCTGGAACAGTCTTTTAAGAACTGTGTATTAACCGAAGGCTTGGCATGTGTCTCCTTCCTTTTTTCCCCTCCCCCTGCAGCTTCTTTGAAGCCCATGCGTGACTGCGCACTATTTGATTCTTATTCTGAGTCGTTGCCAGGCGGCCAGCAGACTCGGGACTTCAGTCGGACGGAGGTGAGAAGGCGTAAGCAGGATAGTTACCTTGCAGAGTGCAGAGGAATAGCCTAGCTTCACGACGACTGTGCTATGCATCGCAGCAGAACTGCGAGTCTTTGAGAGGACTTCAGGAGTCTCTAAGTGTACCATTAAGCCACCTCAGCCCCCTCTCTCAGCAATTCGTTCAGTGTGTGGAAAGGGCTGACAGGTTTTTCAGAAGATATTCCCACATAGCAGAGTTCACAGTAGTCGTCGAGGGACTCCAGCCTTGTGCAATGTTGGAGTCTGCAGAGAAATAGGCCTTAGCTGTTCGTGTCCCACGGGGCTGCATTTGGCCGTCCGGCGTTGGGAGCCAGCACCCATGCTCCGGGAGGGACGGTGTGGCGCAAGGACAGTGCTCAGGTGAAACCTCTCCTGAATCTGGTCAAAAATGTCAGGCTTTGGGTGCAGACCTTGTCCTAGTCAGGCACTCCTGACTGTGTAGCTCTTGAGTGTTTCTTCCATTTACAATGCTCCATTTCCACACTCGCTCCCCCAATTTTGATGGTGAGAAGAAAAATGTCTTGGCTTGTCCTGGTTACTTGTACTTTGCTTCTCTGGAGGCTGAAACTCTCTCAGATTTTGTACAGTATGGACATGCATAGTTCTGTTCTAAGTGATTCAGGCTCCATTTTAATATCCAGCCTTTTCGTAGTCTAAGGAGCTACCATCTAAGGGTCTAGGCAGTAATTGTAAGGAGCCGGGAATAGCGTTTTGAGGGAAGAAGGGAGATCCATTGTAGCAATATCACAACAGATGCCAGCTTTGTAGAGGAAGACTGTTGCAAGCAAAACTGAATTAAGGAGAAGAGTTTATCACTGAGGTTAAAACCCAAAACTTTAAAGATCCTGTAAAGCTGAGCTAGCCATGGCCACTGAGTTGTGCCTGGGTATTGCAACTCTGAATACATGTGCTGTGGGATTTAAGGGTTTAGTATTTAAGATAGTGAATCAAATGGCAGACTGTGAGAATGGGCCCTTCTGATGCTGATTCCGAGTTTATCTTCTGGAACTGTTAAAATGTATGCGGTCTCCCTTGGGTGGTATTGCTCTTTGTACAGCAGCTCGGCCAAAGTACAACAGTCATGCTGGGTTTTGAAAGCGGCGCTGCTGCTACGTTGGCAGCATAGGCAGGGCCTTTACCGTAGCAGAACAGCCTTGTCCCTTGCATAGGGCCTTATTTTGGGAGGGTGGTTCACAAGGGGCTGGAAGATTGTGGCACAGGCGTTAGCTCTTCTTCACTGTGCGGTCGTTTGGCAAAGCTCAACAGTGCCTTGAGAGTGAGCCTCGTTAGCATACGTGCATGTTGGTTTGCAATCTAAACAAGCGTAAGAGGTGAAATTCAAGGCGATTTGCATTGAAAACTCATTTGCTGTTCATGTGCATGTGTATGTACGTATATACATAACTCCATTTCCAGACTGCAGTAAGAGTCAACTGAGTATTTGAGTTAACTCACTGTATCAGCTTAAGATATTTGCTTTTAGAGAGAAGTATTTGTCTCCTGCTTAAAAACTGTCACATCCCTGTTGGGATGGTTTTTTTTGTCGGTACGCAAGGCTCCTGAGTGTCAGCTTCTCTTTTTCACTTGCCTTTTCATGTGCGTATACAAATACACATGCATATATAAAAAAAGGTAGAGATATAATATATAATTAAATCGTATTAAAAATATAAATAAATATATAATTATGTATCTTTTACACACGTAATTAAAAAGCTTCAGTTTATGTGACTTCTTGACTTCAGGATCTACTTCAGCATCTCTTTGGCTTTGCAAGTGATTACCGAGATATGCAAAGTGGTCTTTGGTTATTGCAGAGTTGTGAGGAAGTTTGCTCTTTCGTAGCGCAGGCTCCGGGACTGAGACTAGAACGTTCTTTTATATATTTGAGAAAGCTCAGAAATCTGGCTTTCAGAGTCATCTTGTGTTTCTTAGAAATAAAACGTCATTTCAGTAACCTAACCAATACAATTTTATAATCTTACTAAATGTCTGGTTTTTAGGCTCTTCTTGTTTGTGGTCCTTGAATGTGTGTGCAGAGTAAGGATAAATCTAGGAGGAAGCAATTAAATTGTATGTTTTTTTGCTTTTTTAGATTTTTCTGCTGTGGTGGAAATGATAATAGTAGGAATATTATAGTAATAATTAAATAGCTGTAGAGAGTATATAGCACAAAATGTAAAAAACCCAAACAAGCAACAAGTCCCCCATTTTATGTTTAATTTTTAATTTGATTTTCAGCAGTTAAGCTTTCAGACCTCTTCTGCCTTATCTCTGCGCCTCTCCTCCTTGAGACATGCTACCATAACTGCCAGTAACTTGCAGATTACTGTGCTGCCTTTGTAGTCAGATAATGTCCTTGGGGGAGCAGCTGGATCTTCTGCTCCACTCCTAGGTTCTGCAAGGTGGCAGGATCTTCTGCAAAGTCAGGGTATTTTACGGCTAGGTTGAAAACGGAGAAGAATCTGTAGCATGATTGCCTGCTGGCTAAGCACAGATAGTGTTACCTGACTATGTCACAATTGTTTGACTGGTTTTGCTCCATTTCTTCACTGTCTGGGTCCTAGACATGTAGGGCAAAGCTCTCAATTAGTTTGTTTCAGGGCCTTGCTATTTTGGTCCTTTGTTATCCAAGATTAATGGACTATAAAATCTCTTCTCAAAACTGATTTGAGAATGATTTTGACTTGATTTTTTTTTTGTTTAACTGATGTTTTTATGTTCAGAATTAATACGCTGAATGAATATCATTTGGAAGGTCAGTAATTCATCTCCCATTCATCTTCGTCTGTGGGAAATGCAGTAATTCACTGTTGCAATTTAATTTGTAGCTTGGCTACTTGAGGAAATATAGTTTAGATACTTGATCACTACATTAAAAATATTATATTATCAATGCAATCAGTTATGCATTATCTCCACGTCTTTGTCTCTTTCCACCTATCATCCATTCAGGCTGTTTAATTTCATTTCAGAAGACCATTTTTACTGTGACTGCTGAACTACAGTACTGCAATACAATGGAATCAGTTCTTGAATGCATCCATAAAGAAAACAATGTCAGGAGACAGGTCACCTGAATGCTAGGCTTTGTTAAACTTACAAAACACACAAAGACTGCTAAAGTTATGCTCAAGAATGACAAGGGTGACTGCTTTTTTTAATCAAGGAGGTTTTGTCTTCCCATTTTTTTTTTTCCTCAAGTTTTTGTCTCCCACTCTGGTTCTGGTCTGTCTTTTCCTTTTTTTTTTTTTTTTTTTTTTTTTTTTTTTTTCCCCTTTTCCATTCCTTTGGCTCTTTTCCACAAGCTTTCTCACTGCCAAAAGTTTAAAGATAAGACACAAGACTTCGCAGTGTATGCATAAAATGACTGGTGGGACTGCTCTAAACTCCCTCAGAAATGACATGCTCAGAGTTCATTGACGTTTGTGACAGTCATTCCATCAGTTCAAACATGCGCTGAATTAGGTCTTTAGTTTGATGCTCTTTAGAGTGTCAGGGCTAGTTAGGGATGTGAAGTGTTTTGTTCAAACATTTTCAGAGTCCTCAAGCCATACTTTTGCTATGTTGCTTCCTCAGAAGCATTAGGGAATCCCACATGCAACTTTATAAAATAGATCTCATTGCTCTTTACTCTGGACTTGGCCTTCTTGAATTACTGATTTGAGATTTTGTTTGCTTTCTTTTTTAATGTCTGCAAATCTATATTTCTGAATTTTTTTTTTTTTTTTTTTTTTAGTATTGCTGAGGCTGGAAAGCTTGTTACATGTAGAACAGGGCAACTCNCCCTGGGGGAAAAAACCCAGCATCACTTAATATTTAGGGAAGCTTGGGTTTTCTGACATTTGCTTTATTGTTGTTTTGGCTGCAGAGTATATCCTTGTTCTTACAGATAATGGTAGTAGAATTTGTTCCTAGTTCTTTCTTGTGAGCTACGCAGCAGAACTTACAAGAACAACAAATGACTATTATAAGTTGCTGCTGAAATAAAGAAAAGTTAAGGAATAAGACTGGGGAGAAGTTCCCTGTTTTCCCATCAGAGGCCTGAATGGGTGTCCAGCAGACATGCTGATGAAACTTATTTTTCCCATCTCAATGACTGCATGTTGATAGAAAAGAGTAGCCTGAGGATCAGCCACCTCAGCCGGAAGACTTTAGATGCAGAACCACTGGGCTCTGCAGTACGCCTTGAGTACTGTACGCTAGAGAAACTGTTCTGATGGAGACTGACTCTTGCGAAGGGGCTTGAGAAGGTTTCCTCAACCCTAACACAGGTGTTACACCCAAAAAGAAAAGACAACACAGAATGACATTGCTCTGTTGTGAGAAGTCTCTCCATACATACAATCCTTAGTTCCTTGTGAGTCACTGTTGAAGTGCTTGTCAAACTAATTTCAGGTGTGGAACTGCTGTACCTTGAAAAGCAGAGTTACAGTTGTCTTTTCGAAGGTCCTCTATGCTTCTGTATTTTACAAAGCAAATCGTGGTGCAAGAGAGAATATCACCTTTATTTGTGTTGGTCTGTATTCTTAAATATTTGACTGTGGCAGTGTGTGCTATGCCAATCAGTAGAATAAATACATCTTCTTTCTTTAAGAAGGCATCAGCTGAAGAGGTACCTGATAACTCTGCCCTGTTACAAGATGCAAAGAAAGATGACAAACAAGGTATTCAAATAAATCACTTCCTCCCCCCGCCCTGTTATGGGTTAAGTTCTGCACGTTATTAGTAATTCCATATATTTGCTGACAGAAGCAATGGTATTTTTAATTTCTAAGCTGGCTATGTGTTGCTATAGATTTAAAAGCAAGACATTGCTTTTAAATCATTGACAGCGGCTGAGTTGAAGACAAATAAATGGACGTGTTTGCTTCAAAATTAGTTATATCACATGTGAATGATAAAAGCACCTTCTAAAATATGTCTAGTCCTAAGGCAATTAATGTTGCACTTCTTATTTCAACAAAATTGTAACTGTTGTTATCAGGAATTTTGTAAGAGTAAAGACTACATTGGGCCAAATTTTGGATTTCCCTTTTTGCAGGAAACAACAACGCTTCAAAATTAGGTTTTATTCCTATTTAAAAAAAAAAAAAAAAGTCCTATATTTTCTTGCAAAACAAAAGTTTTGGACAGACTGGATTGAAAATACTCAATTCATTTATTTCACTTGAAATCTGTCAGCAGCAAGCCATGTGAAATTGAAGTGATCTTTTTCCACTCAGTAGCTACTAGGGCTTCCAGAATTGGTGCTGGATCATCACACAGTCGTTCTCTTTTACATGCCCTTTCCCTGACCTTTCAGGTTCTCGCTTGCTGTCCCTGTCCCTTGGCTGTGGAAACAAAACAGTTGTGGGTATTTTGTTGCCTTATTCTCAGAGCTGTGGATTATACATTAATTAAAAAAAAATATATACACCTTGACCTCCCAGCTGTCCACATACTGAGGTTGCATCAGAGCTGTGAGACCAGGCAGTCCGCATTCCTGAATCACCTTCCACACTCAGGTGTGACCAAGTTTGGCAGATTCCCAGTGTCCCTCGTTCAAAGAAAGGTTGTCAGACTTGATGGGTGTTTGTAAAACATTTTGACAAGTCAGCATATTCCAAGAAATGAATGTTTTGTTGATAAGGTTTGTTTTGCTGTAAAATTCGTAACGGACAAGAGCAGGACTTGAACCTTGAAGGTTGTTGCTTTCATGTGTCTAGGGCAGGTTTACTTTTTACTTGGGGAATCTTTTTTTCTTCCCTGTGTAGGTGAAAAACTTGTGCTTTGCTCTTGGTAGCTGACATATTACGTCAGATGGGAAGCTGCTTTGGTACATGCAGTCCTTCAGGGCTGAAGATTTGCTGTATTTGACACAGATTCCTACCTTCTCAGCAAAGAACAAATGCTCTTGTTCTACCATTTGTTGCTATTCTGACAAATGAAAGAGCAGATCACTCTCCTGACTGAGGAGATCTCCCCAGAAGTCAAGAACCTGTAGTTCAGGACTGCAAAAGCAATTTTTCCTGCATTTTTCAAAACTGTACAAGTAAATTAGCTCCACTCTGTCAGGTTATAATATAGTTAAATGTGGAAGATAATGTAGATAGAACTGGATCATGAGACCCAGACTTCTCCCACATGTTTTATTTGATCAAGGCAGATGGAGATGAGAGACTTCATTCCAAGTGGTCGTTTATAATGCTGCATATTACATTAAAATATGCTACAATGCATTAAGAACGCCTTAAGAAAGTCATTCAGAAAGGATGTGTAGGCATCAGTGGGAGGGGAATAAGCACAAAGATTGGGATTTCCTAAATTTTAGCCCTGGCTCTGTTGGTGCCGTGTGACGTTCCCTGGGACAGGCTGGTGAGGTTTCGGTTGCCAGAAGCAGCCGGTCTCTCGTGTGCCATGGATTTCCAGGTTTGTATCCTGGGAGAGATGAGTCCCAGCTCTGCCAAGTGTCACCAGCTGCTGTCTCTGTGGGAGCGCTACATCTCTGAAACAGAAGTCCGTGGATTTAGACACCAAAACCCCCAATTCTCAAAATTTGGGATTGTTTGGCAATTTGGGCATGGGCCTTTCTGTTCATGACTCTTGTGCTCTTAAAAATTTACTTTTTTGGGTGCTTGGGTTTTCTGAGGGTATTCGGCTGCTTCTGTTTTCTTTTTGAGTATATTTAGCATTATTAGATGTTCTAACTAATACCGATTTAGATGCTCCTTTCTCAGAGCTGATACCTGTAGATTTTACCTGCATATACTTAAAGTAATTTTCATTGTTTTGGTTTTTTTTTTTTTATTAAGCTCTTAAAGTAAGCACTGCTCTCAAAACGATACCAAAGGAATTTCAGCACTTGACTGTGAAAACAGGTAAGAAGAAAAAAAATGAACTTGTTACTTCCATTAGAATTTCAATCAAATATTTTTACATCACAGTAAGCCTAAATTAATGTAATTTGATTAATTTTTTTTAAGATCCTTTGCTGTCGTACTATTTTACTGCTGAAATTAGCTTTTACCTCATAATGACTGCTACTTGCAAAATTAATCTTAATTAGTACTTCAGGTTGTCAAAAGGTTTTCTTGCTTTCTTTCCCTTGTTGTTAGCGTGTGTGCATTCTTCATGTGTGGCACATGTTTTTAACATAGCATTTTGTAAGGAGTCTGGTTTTTATTTTTCTGTACTACAAACGAGATGCCAGAGTGTGAATATTGTACCTCTTGATAAAAGCTCTTCTCAAGTATGGAATAAGTATTCAGTAACTATTCTGAAATGGCCTGTTTCTTTGTAAAAACTGAGCTTTCATATTTTCTGTCAAGGAGTTTAAGGGTAGATAGCCTTTTGGAAGCACAGACCTTGTGGCACTTACAGCAATGACGTAAGCTTTTGATTCAGGTGGCGTTTCTTTGTTGAAACACCCCTGATTTTTCTCTCTCCAGCTCCAACATACAGTCCTTGTTCCTATCATACTGGAAAATGTTATTTCTGGAACGGCATATGTCAAAATTGCTTAGTTGCTCCAGAAACTTCCTGTGTATTCAGTTCACTTCAGCAGACCTCCCTTGCCTTCCTCTCTGTTAATCTCTTTCCTAGAGTGGTAAGAGTGTTTGCAAGCCCTCCCTGGTCCCAGTCAACCTAAAATCTGGACTTGCTTTCTTTTCCTTTTGCATAAATGTTTTTACTCGTGAAGATATCCTTGATTAAGAAAACTGACCCCCCATGTCTGTCACAGCAGTTCTGTCTTCTAGCTCGATTGATTTATTGCTGCCCAACAGCTGCATGCCTCATTTCCCAACTCTTTTTTTTTTTTTTTTTTTTTTTTTTCTCCTNTTGGCAGCTGCCAGATTTCCTATCTTCAGCTCCTATTCTCAAGCAATTGCTGCTTCTCCTTCACACACACACTCTTACACTTCCCTCTCAGGGGGAGAGGAGGGTGGTTGCGAGACTTTCAGTTCTGTTCTCTTCCCCGCCATTTTGCCCAGGAGTGCCCCAGGCAGTTTTATTTTCAGTTCAGCAATTCCGTCTTCACTACGCTTAGGAAAAAAACCTCTTGTCACCTGCACATCTACTGTCCCACTCTCCTCTTTCCCCCATGTCCTTCATCTCCAAGTCAGGGAGGTCTTCTGGATGCTGCTGTGCTCCTCCAGCAGCGTTGCTGTGTTTGTATACCAAGGGAGAAGGTGGCAGAGTCTTACCCCATCGTCATGACTCCTGTCACTGTAGGGCTTTCACCCTCGCTGTCCTGCACATTGAGGGTCTGAGCAAGCACGTTCTCAGGTTGCACGATACGATCGATGTTAGAAGTAAAAATGTTTATCTGTGCAGTGGACTAGATACAGCACGGTAATTGAGTGGTTATTTTGGAATCGGTCATCGTTCTGAAAGGTCATTGCAATCATTAACCTTCAGGATGAAAACCCAGTTGGGATGAAGCGGGAGGAATTTTACATCCTTCTTTGGTTATTGATTTGGGCTGTTTATGTAAATTCAGGAAAGATGGTACTGCCGTGGTTCATTATGGGAAAGTTTTCTTTGCCATCAGGAGGACTAGGAATTTGAGGTCAGTAAAAACTTTATATGCTCAGCATCTCCGAATATCTGGCCAGTTTATTTAGGCTCCTAAGTGCAAGATCGTTGTTGGCTGTAGACATTTAAAGGATTAAGGGCCAAATTTGTGAGCATTTAGATTGTACATTTCTGCCTAGGCCACCCATAAGAGGTAATAGATGAGTCAGTGTGGGTGATTTAAACTACTGGAGAATTCTTTGGTTTTTTCCTTGGCAGTGTAGCATACTTGCACCTTTTATGGTACAGTTTTCCACCCGATAATCAGCCTGTAAAGCAAGGAGGCACCAGCTGAGTATAAGCCACCAGGCTACAGCCGAAAGTTACTGAGCCTGCATCCTTAGGAATGTTTAAATGAAGTTGTATTGGGAGAGGGGGTGGGAGCAGTTAAACACCCAAAACGGGAACCTTCACACTCTCCTGTGGTGTGAATGAATAAATGAGAGTTCATCATCATACATGATTTTAATTAGTGCAGACCAAGCTGTTCAGTTCATCAGGCTCTACTACTCCAGGAATCGTACAAACTTTTAAATAATAAATGTAATTAATTTACTCAACAGTGTTAATTTTATATCAGTTTCATGTAAGTTAGGCTTATGTATCCATAGCAATATAAATATGGAAAATTCATGAACTGGATAAACAGCTTTGTATCATCTTGAATGATTATGTCGTGTGTGTGTGTGTATAAACCTGCACCTCAAACACAAAGTATGCACAGACTGAGCGTACCGAAATAACTGCACATTTTGTGGAAATCCTGTCACAACTATTTGTATGTCCTAATAATGAACTACCTGCTTTATAATATCTTTTATATTATACTTCTTTTGAAAGGTAAAGCTAAGTCTGGGTATTGTGTAATTGTAGCCTTGAATTTCCTGATATTTCAAAAGCTTAAAAGAAAAACCTTGGCAGTAGTATTCTATTGCTATCATTTTTTATTCGTAGTCATTTCGGGATTCTCTCTTCCTTGTGTGCTTTCCTGTTCACCTCAACAAGATGTCCTTGGAGAGCTTGAATGTCAGTTTTACCTGCAGGTTTTTAGAAGAAAGGCTTTCTCAAAGAAGTATGAACAGAGTTACGGTCTCCATAAAAGAAGGAAAATTTGAAGGTTCTTAAACATGGCTTAGCTTGGAAAGGATTTATACCTCCTATTTCGAAGTGGCATATATTTAATAATTGTGCATGTAATTTAATAATCAGCGATTTCAGCATTGGAAAAATTGGGTCATATTGCTGTAGGGAAGCAGTTTCTAAAGTTGTATTCTCTGGGAGTTTGACACAGAGAGAGAGAGAGGAGGATTAGCACCGCTGCATATTTTAACAATAATTCCCTCTCTCCCCTGTAGTTGCTAGGAGGAGTTTGTTGCACAGAAATCTGGAATGACTGTGAGCCAGTTCGGTGGTGACAATAATCTACTAGAACTTGGTTTATAAGTGGGTTTTTTGTGTCACTGCCAGCTACATTTGGGTTTATTCCATCCAAAGCACCAACTAGCACTGCATGACCTTAAAAGCAGTTTCTTTTATGAAGAAATAGTGTGTGGCTATACATGTGCCATATGCTGCTGCTTGTCTTCTGTGAGTCTAAAGCCTCCTATGGAGGGTCTATGCAGTAGTACAATGCAAGCCATTAGAAAGTCAGTATTTGCCAGCTGCTACCACAGGTAGCAGAGCTCCTGCTCTGTGTTTTGGAGTGTCTGTCGTATTCTCAGGATAGCAGCTGATGATAAATGTCTGACTTCAGAGTAGGCATATATCTGAAGGAAATAGAAACTCTGAGAATCCCCCCCCCGCCCCCAACCTGCTTCTCTTAAGAGGCACTTCTCTTAAGTGTTGTGCCTCGATTAGCAGAATAATGGGAAAAGTACAAGGATTCACTTTGTGTGTGCGTTGGGATCATTGATGCTGCTGTAGTACCTTGAGGATATCTCAGTGGGCGGAATTTGAAAGCAATCAAACAGATACGTTTTCTCAAAATTATCTGATGTTAGTAAGGAGAGTAGTAGAAAAGTCACAAAAAGACTTATGTAAAGCAAGGAACAGCCCTGAGGAATTACCCAGAGAAGGTAAGTCAGCACTGTTGTTTTCCTATCACGTAAAACCTGCATGTGGCAGGATATTTGGTATTCATCCAAATAAAAGAAACTGATTTTTACATTGACAAGAAATGTGTTTGATCAACACTTAGCCTGTAAAGCTTTTTACCTTCAAATATCTTTCCTTCCCAATGGCAAAGTTGTCTCAACCTGATGTGTTAACTTTTTTTAATGTGTGGTAAGAAGATGTACGTTTATACTACTTAACTATACTTAACTGTAGTTAAAGTATTTAGGAAGGACATAAATCTTCATGCTTTGGGAAGCAGGACAACTAATAGATATCTGGACTAGGAGTAAGACGTTTTCTGTGGAAAGTTTATGCTATTTCTTATGTTGCTTTGTCACGACTACATCCAGGAGTACAGGTCAGAGCTGTCAGACCTATTGCTTTTCCTGTGTTCTGGTAACCAAATTAAAAGGTGAAGGTCTGACTGCATATGGGCTTTTGAATTCTTAGGACATTCACACACTACAAAAACAAAGGGGAAGGAGAAGCAAAACTCAATCCCCATTGCTCATGTGAGATGAGCACACTCTCACATCAACATTTGCAACACTCACATTTCTAATGAACACTGATCCTTCAGCTAAAGGCATTTATTTAAAATGGGATGTCTTAGCGGCTTTTTTTTTCTTTTCTGTTTCAGCTGCTCAGGAATCTAATGCACTTAAAGCCAGACCACGATCCAGGTACTGCTTTCATTTCTATTTCAGGAGAAGGTGTACGTTCCTCTGGTGTTAGACTCAAGGTGTAAGAACTGGTGTTGCATTTTAAATTTTTTTTTTTAATTGGTGTTGTGCTGGAAATCCAGCTCAGATAAAAGACAGATTTACCAGGAGAGATCTGTAAGCTATAGACCCTACGTAAGTACTGCCTAGAGCCCTGAGCCCTGTGATCTCTGGTCATAAGGCGCTGGGACTTTTGCCTGTCTGCCCAGCCCCGCTGCCTTATCGGGGTGGTGACTGCCTCCAGCCCTGCCCCAGGGGCGTTGTGGTGGGACAGTGGGGACCACCCCATTGCGGGCAACGTTCTCAGCAATTTTGTGCTGTGAAACCTGCACGGTGGTTGCATATGGAGTGAGACACTGCATGCTCCCACAGAAACAGCAATAGCAGCTCAGCTCTCAGGTGTGGGTGAGTGAATCCTTTCACTGGCATGCGTGTAACTTGACTATGGCTGGTTGGTGTGTGATGGAAGGACTTACGGACTTACACTGTTGTGCGCTAGAAATGACACCTGCTGAATTTGGATGTTCGAAGGAAAAGGGAAACCTGTGCCAGAAAATATTGTGTATTAATGGATTATGTGTTGGGTTTGGCTGTTCACCATTCTGGTGTATAGCCATACTGTGCATTTGCCTTCAGACTTGTTTTTTTGGTGCTAGTTAGAGGGCTTCACTTCTTTTTCTTAGGTAATGAGAGCATCAGGTAATCAGGAGCTCCCTCCTTACAAGCTTGTCAAAGCCTGCTAATAAGAGAGGATCAGCTATAAGCATGATGAATGGAGATTGAAATCCTGTGTTCTTAGGACCTACATCCAGGAAGGCTGAACTGCCTTGTGTGCTATTTTTTCTGCTAGCCAAAGCTTTTTAGTTTTCATACTGTTTTAAATTTTCTTGCTGTGTTACTGAATCATAAACTGCAAATATGCAAAAAATGTGTAAAAAGCATTGTACGCAAAAATGCGTAAAATAGCAAATGCTTAAACAAGTTTGGAAAAAGTCACTTGAATGTGGCTACTGTCACATACGACTGTCTCACATCTGCCCATATGTTACTGCTTCAATGCAGAAGTTGAGGCTAAAGCTTCTTGAGCACATCCTTGAACTCAGACCTTCTGCTGCGCTTGTCCTGCATGGCCTGGAGAGCTCTGTAACCTTGAGGGTCTCTTGTCTCCAGGCGTGCCTAACCACCAGAGGCTATGATTCGAGTCTGTTACAGCTCTCAGCTCTGGAGCCTGGCTTTCTAGCCGAAGCTGTGCGGATTCTTAGCTGCTGACGCTTAACTTTTAGGTGTCAGGTCTGCCTGCTGCAAGCAACGATTCACTGTCACAGGGCTCTGTGTTGGCACTGCTGGGGCAGGCATATTTTTGCCTGGTAGCTGCTATCATACTTGATCTTTAAAAAAAAAAAAATCTCAAACTGTTAGGTTGTACAATTTTAATGCAAGTAAAATATACGGCGCATAATATGGAAAGTAAAAGTATAAAACCTTAAGATGCTGGTTCAAAGCTTTCCCATTTATTTCAGGGTGGTTGGGTCAGGTCTGATACGGTAAGGCTGTGGAATTCAAAACTCGTACCAAGACAAAAAATTCAGCATCGGCAGAGGTTTTTGTGTCACATGTAAATTTTGAAGCAATTACAGCTTTCACTCCTGTGTTTATTAAAGTTTACATCAGAAACATAGGATCAGCATTGCCAAATGTCTGTCCCGCTAAAGAGCTGTTGTCTGACAACAGCCTGTTTGGCAAAAAAACGATCCGTTTCCCATTAGTGGGAGTTATTTCTGTTCTCCTTGAATGTGGTTTTGGTCTTGCCTGTCATGTGTAATGTGTTACAGTAAGTGTAACATCTCACATTGTCAATGCTGATTTTGCACAAAGCTCTCGGTCTTGTGGAAAAACTGGTAACTACAACAGCTGAAAAATATTGGACACTATTCAGCAAAATCAAATTTCTTAGTAAATGCACTGCATTGGGATTAATGGGTTGTGGAAGGGCCTAGAAAGATGTACTGGGACATGTATTTGACCAGTGTCGAACACTTTGGAGCCATTCATTTTTTTCTGGATTTTGTGGAATTTGGTGACTGTTTGCTATGAAAAGTTATTCTGGTAGTTAGAATATTATAAATTACAAAATGTGCTCTTGCAAGAGGTAGGTCGAAGCGGTACCTGTGTAGACACTACCCTCGCAGTTGGGAAAGGCAACAGAAACTGTAAGGGGGAAAAATTTTTTTACTCACGTTTATTCAAAATAGTTGCTACAATTATCCTGTTGATGGTTAAAGTTACGTAAGAACGCCTGAAACTGTGATATAAAAGGCCTTAAAAAATAGTAGCCCTGTAAGCATGACCCATGCCTTTCCCCAGACATGTAGGTCGCTCTGCCAAATAAATCTGTTTTGTTATAAGGGGGAACTTTTAGTCATTAGGGCAAGGAATTTCCACCATGAACCTGAGTTCTGGTCAGTGTATTTTTAGGTACTATTCACTATAGTGGTTTAAAATGAATTTCTGAAATAAAATATTTTCTGCTTTTTTCCTCCCCTGTTCTATCTTAGGTCTTATTCTAGCACATCAATAGAAGATGCTATGAAAAAGGGAGAAGAGCCCCCTACTCCACCGCCAAGGCCACAGAAATCACATTCCAGAGCTTCCTCTTTGGATCTGAACAAAATATTTCAACAAAACACACAAGGTAAAGTTTGCTTTCTTTCCCCCTTTGGAGACCATTTAGGTTAGCTGCATACTTGGCAACTTGATCTGCTTGCACAAATGCTTGACAACATGTGCATATGCTCGCCTTTGCTATAGACAGCAATACACTACGGAACAGAAGAAGTTGCACTTTCTTGCATTACATCGCCACTGAGGGGAAAAACCACTGTTGCTGTAATTAAGGTGATTATAATGTTTTCTGGCACGATAATGGGAAGCTTAACATATGGTAGTCTGTCATCACTGACTGTTTATAACTAGTCTGGCTGTTTAGACAATTCTCGCCAGTAACTACAATATATTTGATTTTTATTACTGTTTATTTTTTGTAGTTCAGGAGCAGGAAGAAAACCCTTCATGTTTAAACTGGGGGAAAGTGAAATTTCTCGTGTGCAAACATTTTTGGTGTTAAAGTCATCCATGTGCGTGGGGGCAATCAGAAACCATTCTCTGAGTAAAAAGAAAGGGTAATTTCTTTTGACGCGGGTGCATGTTGAGGGGAGAGAAGGAAAATGTAGAATAGTAGCTGGAGTGAACCGAAAGAAAACAGCTCTCCGGCGCGTTAGTTTTTGAGCGTTCCTTTTGCCTTGCACAGTGAGCGGTGGAAAGAGGAGCTGTTTGTTCAGGGCAGCAGTCACCCAGCATCGCTGTGCTTCAGCAGTGTCCTTGAACCAGACCGGAGCTTTATGCGGTGCACACCAATCATCTGACTCAAGGACTGGGTTAAACGTGGTCATGTTTATGCTTCAGAAGAAAGCCAAGGTTTGACTGTGTCAAGGAGTGTTTTAACTGGGCTCTCTAATGTGGTGGTTGGAGTAGAAAAGAAAGAGTTTCACCTCTTGCTGTATGGGACCTTTTTCACCACACAGAATTCAAGAGTCCTGCTATGTGTGCTGAACCCTGAAACTCAATAGGAATAAACATTTTATTTTTTGTCTGCCTTACACAGAGAAGCAATTCTTGATCTTTGACTGTGGTTCCTGTTCAGGGAGCTGTGGCCTCCAATTCTGCTTTCATTATACATCAAAATAAAACGCCAAACAGAGCCAAGTACACATTTTCTAAGGCAGCAAATCCTCTCACAATCCAGATAAAAAGTATAACTGGAAGGAAATAAACTTGGATTTAAGTTTCTCTTGGAACACAAATGAAAGGAGAATGTAAATTCTTAAAGCAGTCTTTCTGTGAATGAAAAGTAACATCTTGCTTTTGAAATGGGTGGTTTTGAAAGTCGCCATTACTTTTGAAGTAAAGTAACAATTTCTTCTGGGCAACTTAACAAACTGACAGTGTTACAGTGAGTGCGGGAAAGGATAACTCGTCCTATCAATACTTTTTGGAGGGTTTCCTGACTGGAAATGGGGCAGTTAAGTAAGGATAGGCAGTTGATTGTTTGCAAAAAAAGAAAGTGCTTTGGTCACCCTAAAACTGTTCATCATATTTGGTTCAAATTTATGGCTATTTATAGTTGGAATAAAAATTGGCTCTAGGTTGACAAAACCAGAAGTATAGTGTACTGCTAAATTGCAGAAATGTGGAGGATCTCCCAGAGGTTCAACTTCCTCCTGTACCTGCAGGGTCCTGACCTGTCATTTTTTGCTCTCTTGGATGTCCCCTGATGGCAAGGCTAAATATTTGTGGTGGTTGTCTGCCTCTAATGGAGCTGTTCTATTTTGTGTCAAAAATGTAAATACTCCTTGGGAAAGAATAAGGAGGAATTTGTAGCCTTGAAGGATTCAAGGAAGAACTTGTTAAACACTTTAAGATCAGAAGATACAGTTACAGATTTCCAATAGGGATGATGTAGTGGCAATGTACTATTTAGGTTTCTTGGCTATTGGGATAATACAGCCTGGCATAAATATCGAACCTGATGTGTTTCTATCCACAGGTCAGTTGATTACTTTCTGTCCTAACATACTCTCAACTGAATTTTTGCTTTATGCTTTCTCCTCGCCTGCCTTCCTTCCTAGGTTTTCAAAAATAGTCTCATTGTCACAGTTGAACCACAAAAATTAGTTGGAATGACCACCCCTTCTAGCACCACTGTATTGCCTAGTGTCAGTACAGAAAATCAGGCTGTAAAATTGACCATTTTAATAGCTTTCAGGGTTTATCCAACATGATTAGAATAATCCCATTTTGGTACATTAGTTTTTGTCCTACTAATTCTTGTTCAGAAATAATCCTGATTTTGGGAGTTTGGTGGGTAATCTGCTCCCACACCTGCAAAGAAGTGCTCAGTAGTATTGAGTTTTATTTTCAGTTCCTCATTGGTCACGTTGACCTATAGGTATCACTTCTTTAATTGTAAAGCCATCAGTGGTTTGGATCTTTTTTTTTTATTTAATTTTTAAAGGGCAGAAAAAGAAACATCTCTTTTCTTCAAGTAAATTCAGCCAAAGACTGTGGCATATCCATGTTGCGGGCCCTGGTTTTTTGGAGGGGTGTTTTTGTTTGTTCATTTACTGCTGCTATACCATGTTTGCCACCATCTTATGATGCCCCTCTCCAGGCAGGTATACACAGAGAACATTTATCCGTGATGGCTGGGATGTCCAGCGATGCATTAGCCACAGAAACTGTGCTTTAAAATTGTTGATCTGGGACATAACTGCACTTGAAGGAGGCACCTTCATTCATACTCCATAGCTGTATTCTTCTGGGATGCTGTAACTAGTGTTACCCAGGAAAAACGTAAAAAACCAAGAGAAGTTATTGAAAGGCCCCATCTTCTGAAATGTCCATATGTGAATTTCTGTTAAGAGATGTTGAGACAGAAATCTCTTTTTTTTTTTTTTTTTTTTTTAATTTTTTTTTTTTTTTTAATTATGTTGTCTTTATGTTAACATCTGAGAAAAATTCAGTGCTGCTGGATTCTCAATGTATTTCTTTTTGTTGAATATATAAGCTCTGGCATTTGGCCTATGTACATATTAAAGAAGATACTTGGCCAGGGTTTATGCATTCCTGGAAAGACAACAGCAGATTTCAAGCAGAAACAAAAATGTCAGTTTAAATGTATACGTGACCTGGTTTACATCTTCATTTCTTCTCTAGCCTACTGTCTAGTCAGATACAAGCCAAGAGCTCCCAGAGTAAGACCTGGGAGCCTGTGGCCCGCAAAGCTTTCCTGCACTGTTCACAAAGGTCGTTTGCAGAATTAGTTGCTCTCTGGGGTTCTTCGTGCTCCCTTCCATCTGTCCTGTGATCTGGGTGAGGGAGCAGGTATTGAGGGGGCCAAAATTGCCGCAGCTCGGAGCCTGGTGGTCCTGCAGCAAGGCCCCCAGCCACCTTTTGCCCTCAACAGCAGCAGTAAGCCAGGGTCTGCCTTGGGGTAACTCTGGGACTGGGGCAAGTCTCAGCTTAAGTATTAAACCCAAAAATGCATCCATTGTCTTCTGGCGTTCTGCTCGGCTACGTTTTCTGCCCATGACAACTACTAAAGAATTTACTTCTGGGCAATTATAGGCAGTGACAGCAGTCTGGGTCTTGTTAGATTGATAAAGATGCCTCTGAAATACATTTTATTTCCCATTTAGTTTCATTTCTGAATTGCATATCTTCTTTCAATTAACAGTTCTGTTGAACAAAGGATACTTGTTTGGGAAGGAGAATTTGCTTTGATGAAACAACAAAAATTGTCATATGCAGTGTAGTTTCATGTTGATATGGAAGCAGATTGAATATCTCTATGTAGTTCATCAAAACAGCCACATAACTATTTACAAATGAATTTTTGACTGAAGGTTTTCAGCACTCTTGCTTTTGAAACTCGCCTCCTGCTGTGGCTGTCCCTGCAGTGAAGAACGTGTGGAATGCAGGCACCATTTCTTATATCAGTTTGTAAGCAAATACTCACTGTAACCTAGATTTGCTCCTTCGGGGATGCTGGTCTCAGCCAGCAGCGTCGGGCTCGTATTTTGGGGTTTTTTTCCCTTTTAAAATGTGAGGTGTTAAGTACCACACTTGGTAGGGGGGAAACACAACTAGCATTTTATTGTAAGTGCAGTGTTTTCTGTTACGGATGATGTTTTCCTAACTACAGTCAGATCTGTAACCTCTACTTATCTCTGCTGGGCTAGTGGTGGCTGCCAAACAAGAAAACATCCTCTCTGCTCTAAATGTAGCGCTCACAGAAAAGGAACAAGGGAACAGATTTATCGATGTGCATCAGCATTGCCGTAAGTGATAGAAATGTGTCCCCACGTCACTTCTGTATTCCTTCATATACACGCTTCCCACGCAGTTTGAACTGGTGCTTTTATGATAAGACTCAGTCAGTACAAGCTGCTTTCTGCACCCTTTCATTTTCGTTAGTGCCAGAGGAAGACTGGTGTTCAGCATCACATTTTATCTTCTTTTTCATACCTTTGAAGAAGACTCTTCGTTACTTCCTTTACTTCATCAAACCTTCATTACTTTATTCAATTAGCAGAACCTTTCCTTGAACGTACAAGCTTGGCGAGTTTTATTTGCCAAGTGTGGAGATTTCTGAATAATAAGTGTGTGTTGAGATGTCTTTGGTTTTTCATATTTGCACAACCACAGCCAAATTTTACCTATTTCTGAATGTTTTCAGTCCATGTATCAAATAAAATAGTTCTGTAATTGCGTAGGAAAGAGGATTTGGAGAATTAAAGTGATTGTTGCTCCATTGTTATACACATTTTGATACAAACAGGTCCAAATAGTTACCCTAATACTGTTTCCAGCTGTTTTCAGCAATCTGTTTTCAACTACATCATATTTTTAGCTTAGTGAGCCAAATGCAGGCAACTTTCCCTTTTGGGCACATGGAACTGGGTACTAAAAAACCTGCCAAACTTAACCAGATAAGTATCATTACTGCATTATCGTCTGTATTCTTTTATGCTTAATTGTATTTGCTAGGAAATATCTGTATCTATTGAGGTTAGCTATCTGCAAGTCTTAGTTACTAAAGGCAAACTTTTAAGGGGTGATGCAGGGGGTTATGTTGTTTGTGTAAGATACCACAGAAATACAGATTTCTCAACTAACTTTTTGGTTCAAAGCTGAAGTGACAAGGGGAACCTAGAGTAGTAATGCCCTTTTTTAGGCTGAATTTAGATCAGAGTGAATTTAATTAAGTAATTAATTTTCAGGACCCCTTCCTCTCATTGCTCTTGCATTGGTCTTGATTTAGTAAAATCCAGCTTTCTTGGGCAATAGGGCTGGATTGTACTCATGCTGTAGTACTGTGCTGTCTTGCATGTTACTGTGTTGTGTTTATTAATCAGACCAAAACATTAAATTAGGAAGATGACAATTCTGAAGGACCTTTATTTTACAATAGTGATAATGGCAAATACCATCAGCAAAATATGCCATTTCACTGAATATCGTTTCCATAGTATACAAGAGCTCTAATGTTGCCAGCTTTATAGAGTTAAGAGTGCAGAGTCAAGTTAGTGTCTTTGGTTGTAAGGGTTGTAACAACAACTGCAATTTAAATTAAAAATGTCTTTTATGCATTAACCATAGAGAACACAAAATTGAGCTGCCATTCATACTCTTCTCCAGCACTGTATGACTGCAATGAAAATACTGTGAAATGCTTTCTTAACATAAATGTTGCAAAAACATTTTTTTGAAGCAGAAAATAGGTTTTTTTCCTTTTGGGACTCAGCTCCTGATCTGTTACTGGAGCTGCTGTTTTCTTCTAGTCCTGTTCCCCTTCAGAATATATGTGATCACTGAACTGAGCTTATTCTGAATAAAATATGAACATCTTCCCTCTGATTTGAATGGAAGAGTTTTACGCCTCTCAGCGTTTTAGAATTTTTTATGAAGGATTTATGTGTTTACAACTCTGTAACTTATCTCTTTGCCGAACTGGACAAGGACATAATTAAGGTTGAATAGGCTGGAGAAAATAGTGAGGACATAAATGGATGAATGGTTATTACGTGATAGGAATCTAACGGGGTAGCTTATTTCTGCATTTTTAGATTTTTAAATTTTTATGTCTGTCTCTAAGGGCTGAGTCCAGAGAGTACTTCTGTGCAAACTGGGGTAAATCTTACCAGCCTTTCAAGTGTAATTGTTTCTTGACAATTTGTGTAAATGGAACTTCTTTTAAATTATTTTTTCCCATTTTTCTAATCTTAGATCTTGTCTTTCTGGGATTGAAGAATGGTTTACAGTCTGTTTTCATTCTGTTGCAGGTTGTTAAAAAAGAAATTTTAATCCAAAACCTCTTTTCTACTGAAAATCGTTAAGGTCGAAATGTTCTTGACTGGCCCTACCAGCTCCACTGACCTATTTTCATGATCCCATGTGGGTTACTCTGTTCCATGAAAAAATGTTGGTCTGTTGTAGAACGGCTTTACAGGTTAAACAAGAGAGCATCTTCTGTTTCTCATGTGGAACAGGGGGACAAGTTGCCTTCCTGTGGGGGAGACCCTGGAGATGCAGATGTCCTGAAGAAGAAGTGTCTGAGCGGCAGGCGGGACTGGAGGGGTGGTGGGTGGTAGCTCATTGTTCTTCCCAGCTCCCATGTGCCACAGGCGGCAAGTGCCGCAGCCTCTAGCACTCTCACCGGGATCTCCAGAGGTGAGAAGCTCTGGCAACGTGGATCTGTGGGAGGTAGGTGGAGGGACTGTGCCTCCCTGTGGGTGGAGAATGAAGCTAAACGTGAAGTGAGAGGGAACAAAATCATGAATAGTTTTGTTTAAGGGGATGAGGGAGGAGGGAGAAACAGTCCCCGAACAGAAACACACAGAAAAAGAAGGGGTAGAGAAAACAGTAACTAGAAAATGAAACGGTTTAGGGAAAATGAGGGACAGGAAGTTAAAAATACAGATGTTGTGGATATATGACACAAACCAGAAAATAGGTGTTTTAAAAAAAAAAAAATCTGGCTTACAGCTTTTACATAAAACATGCCGAATTTCATGGATAAGGTGTTAAAACAAGACATCATAAAAATTAATAGTCTTGCTTGCTTGATTTGAAAGTGACCCATCAAATATTTAAGCACACCAGTGTCCTAAATGAAGTCACACCTGCGAGTTCATAGTGCAGAGGCATTAATTGCTTAAGGTCTGGCTATATCTCTTCCTAATCACTTGGAAAGTACTTGGAGAATTTTCCACGTAGTCGAGGTAGGACTGATGTTCTTTATGATTAGCACGTGAAAGACACCTGTAACAAGAGTGTGTCTGTGACATCAGGTGTCTGTATCACTCACGGTGACGCATGAAGCTTTGCTGCTGAGCAGGTTCCCAAAACTAACTGTGAGAAGAGAGGTTATTCTGGCGATGCTTTCTACAGTCTTTCTACAGAGCCGATAACAAAATTAGTATCAGGAGTCTAAAACCTTTTTTCGCATTGCTATTACCTTCTGAGGAGACATTAGTAAGAATTATTGAAACAGATCCCTGGATAAAGAGATATTTCACAACCACCTTACTAGAATCCTTCATTAAATTTACATTCTTGGCTACAACTTTAAAATTTTTTTTTCTTGTTGCAACTTTCCGCAGACATAGTAGTGAGAATGAATAAATCAGATCTCTTGAAAAACAGTTATTTCACAATCACCTTACTAACGCTGTTGTGAGGAATGTAAATAAATGAAGGAGTACAGAGAATGGTATTATGGGATATCCAAGTACCAATTTCAGTGAACAAGAAGGGAAGTTTTGTAAGATGGAGGTAAACAGAAACCAGCTTAGACACAGAACTTTTCTGCAGTTTGCCTTTGGCAACAGAAACAGGAAAAGTATCTCAAAAAACTCTCCAAAATAGCATCAGAGTGGAAGGGTGAAAATGCTGGCTTCCTAAACTACCTAAGGAACTGAAGCCTTGGGTAGTTTGGGGAATTGAAGAATAATTCATTCTGTTGGCTTATCTTTTGCAGATCCTTTGCTTCCTGACAAAATGACTTGGTTGGTCTTTTGTTAAACCTGATCTGGGAGCTAAGCACTCTGAAGTGCGGCGTAAACTGATGTAAATCTGCCGTGCAACCAACCTCTCCCTTGATCCAACAGTGCTGTAGCATCCACTTGAAAAATACCAAACACGTCAGCCAGACTCTACCGAGGAACCCTATTAAAGTTTAATAATTTAAGTCCCTGGATGGTCCCCACCCAATTGCAGAAGGGGTGGTGGTGGTGGTGGTGGTGAAGCAGAACAGAAGCAAGAACCTGGATTTAGGCCGTCTGGATCCAGGTCAGCCTGGATTCAGGCTGGGTTTGGCTAGGGCTGCACCCCTTGTGTGAGTTGAGAAACGCAGGCCTCTCTCTCCCTTTGAGAATGGTGATAAAGTAAGAGGAGCGACCAAACTCTGGGTGCCCGTTTGATCATGGGATGAAAGGTGTGTAGGGTTTTGACGTGAGACGATGTCAGCCTCCTTTGGTAGGCAGTAACTAGTTTCACTTTGGCTAGAAAGGTACAAAATGGCCCTTGACCCAGGAAAACTACTGTCTTTCAGGACACTGCTTATGAAAGTGTTCAATTCGGATGAGGAGGAGTATGTTTTTTTTACCCAATAGCTCTAACTTGTCTGAGGTGATACCCAGGGTAAAGTGATAGATATATAAAACCAAGAAGGAAGACAGCTATAAAGAATGGAAATGAAATTAAGTACTTGACATGGAAATGTTTCAGGAAATGTAGTTTCATATGCTGCTGTTCTATTATTAATTCATTTTAAAAAATAGCATGCACCCAGCAACTCAGTGTATTATGACAGTTTTATTCAATACTAAGAAACAAGAGGACAAGTGACTATCATTGGGCGAGAGAGGTGCAGCACGTTGCTCTTATAGGTTGCTCTAAAGGATCCCAAGGGCCCAAATTTGTTCCACCCTAATTTTGGCATCCTCCCCTGCTGCTGTGCCTGGTGAACTAAAGACCTACTTCCCATAGGTTTGACTGGACTATGATAATTTTATGTTTTTCCTTGGTCTCCTCTTCCTAGATCAAATAGGTCAAGTAAAGGAGCTACTTGGATGGTCACCATGATTCATATTTTTCACTACTGTGGGTAATGAAAGTGCTGAGGATTTGTGTTGCCTGCTAGGGAGGCTGGAGGCAGAGCGGCACGGCCAGATAGGATAGCGTGGCCTGTTCTCAGAGTGCAGCATTACAGCCTGCTGTTTGTCTTAAAATATTAATCTAGCTTCAGATTGGAAAACTTGTTTTTTTTTATCTAGTGTGGTGTCCTGTTAGTGCTATCAGACCTTTGTAATTGCCAAAATAGGGCAGAAAAATGGTCCTGGAAGCTTTCCATGCAGTTAATCTGCCTTGAAGTGTAAACATGCTAAGCAGAGAGCCATGGTTTTTGAACTGAAATCCTTATCACTATCTTTGTGGGAGTAACTAGTGCATGAAAATGCTATCATTTACAGGAATACATGTGATAGGGGATACTGGATATACTTAAATCTATTTTACTAGTACCCATATGGCCTTTCCACAGTGCTGTGTTTGAGATTTGCTGTACATTGCTCACCCTGGTGTGAATGCCACCAAGCTGCTCAGTAACGAGGTGACCTGTGCAAGGCTGATCCTGGTCCCTCCAGCTCCCTGTCCTTTTGCTCAGGGTGTGAAGGCTTGTTTCTCAAAGAGCGATGGCATGCAGCTTATCCCAGCTCTGGGGTGTGCACCTGGAAATAGGACATTTGTCTGTTTGCTGCTCGGTCCCAGGGTACTTGCTTTCATTTTGGAAACAGACCTTCCCCTGTATTTGGGTTCGCTTTCAGAGCTAACGTAGCGATGCCATCCCTGACAGCAAGAGCCGATCTGTGTGGGGCCATCTCCCAGGAAGGCAGGCATTCTGGAATAGCCTAATATTACAAGTCACCTGCCGATACACATAAAAACCTATGAGTATCTGTTAATATTGCCCTCTTTTAGGGTAGTGATGCTAGAGAAGGCTGAAGCGTGCAGCATCTATCATTAAATTTTTTTTGTTGTCCTGTGGGAAAAAAAGTGAGGTTTTTTATAAGTTGTTATGAGTCCTCAAAAGTGAAGTGACTTTTGTCTAGCGATTGCACTCACATAAGCATGATTTCCTTCTAACAGGCTGAGGATGTTCTGCCACAGCAGGAATTTTATGAATATTTCATGAATAGCTTAAGTTAGAATTTGCAGGATTAAAAAGAGGAAACTGGTCAAATGCACATGGTGTAAGCATCTAGGCCGTACCTCGAGTACTGTGTTCAGTTTTGGGCCCCTCACTACAAGAAAGACATTGAGTTGCTGGAGCGTGTCCAGAGAAGGGCAACGAAGCTGGTGAAGGGTCTAGAGCACAAGTCTTATGAGGAGCGGCTGAGGGACCTGGGGTTGTTTAGCCTGGAGAAAAGGAGGCTGAGGGGAGACCTTATCGCCCTCTACAACTACCTGAAAGGAGGTTGTAGCGAGGTGGGTGTCGGACTCTTCTCCCAAGTAACAAGCAATAGGACGAGAGGAAACAGCCTCAAGTTGCGCCAGGGGAGGTTTAGATTGGATATTAGGAAAAACTTCTTCACGGAGAGGGTTGTCAAGTATTGGAACAGGCTGCCCAGGGAAGTGGTGGAGTCACCATCCCTGGAGGTATTTAAAAGACAGGTAGACGAGGTGCTTAGGGAAGTGGTTTAGTAGTGGACAGGTACGGTTGGACTCGATGATCTTAAAGGGCTTTTCCAACCAAATGATTCTATGATTCTAACTTCTTTAATGCTAAATTCATATATGTTGTATTTTGAAAGCTAAAGAAATGGTTTTTTGGGGTGGGGTTTTTTGGTGGGTTTTGGTGTGGGGTTTGGTGGGGTTTTTTTTTTGTTTGTTTGTTTGTTTTTAATTTGACCATCTTATAGAAAAATTACTTTTCCCTTTGGAATTTTGTGGGCCCAATCCCAGGAGACTTCTGGGGTTTCACAGTGTGCGCAGCCACTTCAGGAGATACTTTTCCAGCAAGCCCAGCACCTTTCTGCATGAAGCTACCCTGCTGCTTTTCTATGTATATCACTGGGCTTGAAGAATCAGGGAGCAAGGCCAGTAAATGTTGTATCCTCTAGAGTTGAAGTTGAGACCCGTTCTCAATGGATGTAGCTCTTGCAGTAAAGGTGTTGAGGGCCTGCTGGAACATAAGCCAAGCACAAACAAAAATGATGAACCCTGGAGAGAGCTACGTACATTCGGAAGGGCCGAGGAAGCTGCTGGGGCTGGTGCCTGCCTGCAGCACCACTGACCCTGGCCCCACGTGCCCCTGCCGAGGGACCCGCATGCTCATGACAGCAGTGCACTCCATAGCTTCGTGTTTGGGCTGCCAGGAGCTTGTTAGGAAGTGTGCGTAATTTGTGCTCCCTCATGGCATTAGAGCTGTTTGGAGAGCAGAGATGATACCCTTGCAGTGATAATCACTGGTGGTGGTGGGAGGGTCAGGTGCACGCGGGTGTTTTCCATGGAGCGTTGCAGCGCAGCTCCCACAAGGTTTCCTGAAGGTAAACATACCACGTTAAGCATACGTACCTGTCTGCTGTTACAGCAGCTGATGGACCTACAGAGCGCTGGTGTTTGAGTTAGACGGGGTTTTCAAATATTGTTATTAGCTGTAATTGCCAAAGCTGCTGCCAGTGCTCAGATAAATGAAGTAATAACCTGAAGTTCAGACTAAAGGAAAGGAAGGTTTCTGACTCCACTGCTCCTTTCTAAAGATCAGTTGTGTGGAAGAGATGGAGAATGTAGTGAGGACACCATGCTGGTATTGCAGTGGCCTTATAAACAGAATTAATTAAATGCAAGAGAAAGGATCCTGCTTTTTTAAATCTCTCTTACAGCTGTAGGTGTGTTAGTGGCTCCCTTGCTTAACCTAAGTTGGGTTTTAATTGTTCTCTCTCTCTCCTTGGCGTTTTGTGCAGTGATACTAGGCTTCATTTTGATTCAAGAGATGATGACACAAAATGTAAAAAAACCCAATGTATTATAAGCCTCTCTGGAGCTGTATATAGTCAATATGACTGTTCTCAATGTTTTCACCCACACATTTTTACTGTCATATCACTGTTGTCCTTAATGGTTAATACCTTTTGTCTTTGTATTTTCAACCATGTAAACATTTTTAGACTTGGTGTATAAAATATGTAAATGGTTAAGCTGTTACAGGGCTCGTAATGGTCTTTGTGGCTTTTTAAAATACATGTGGAAATAAAAGGTATATAAAAGTAATTGCTTGCTTAGCATTATTGTGGTAAAAGGCATTTCTAAGTTTAATATTGTTGGGTTTATTTGCTATACAAATAACCACCAGTGCAAGATGGACTGTCTGATATCTTTGCCAGTGCAAGTGCTGAGCACTCAGTGCGACAGGAGCTTGGGGAGGGTGACCCACCTAAGACCTCCCACCAGCCTAGTCCTCCTCTCTGCAGCTGCCTTTGGAAGCCATCATCTGTCCTGTAGTTTGTCCCATGGTGGGTTTTAGGTACTGTAAGGAAACTGAGAAACACAGTGGCTGGACCTACATGATTGTTACCCTCCCTTTGTGCCAGCTCAAACTAAAAGCTGACATTGCGTTACGTTAAAGGGGCCTGAACTGACCATTAGAGTTTGTCTTCCTCCCCTTAATTATCCTTCTCTCTCCAAAATACCTCCAATGAGTAATGACATGCAAATACAAAACAGAAAGCCAAAGAAACGGATTTCTTTTTGCTTTGTTTAGGCTTTTGTCCTATTAATTCCATGGCAGATGTTTTCTTTTTAAGGCTGCACTCCATCACGTAGTGTGTTTTATCTGGAGTGAACGCTAATGTCTACATTGGATGCTAAAACATCACTTTTAAAAAAGGCAATAATGTTAATGACAAAGAGCAAAGTCCCAAGGACAAGTAGACCCTGTTTCTGGGGTTCTTTAACTAGAATTGGATTGCTTTAGCTACAGCTTTTGTGGCTGACTGGCTTCCATCTCTGCTTTTTATCATAACATTGTGGGTTTTTACAGCAATTAAATCACTGCTTATTCACTACTCATGAAGTTATTTCAACAGCATTTGCTCAATAAAGATCAAGTTTGGTTTCTGTTATTAAAATGTTGAATACTGTCTCTTCACTAGGAATTATCATGGAAATTAATTCTGTTTTTATTTGGAATTAATGTGGGCTTTTTTTGTTTTGTTTTTGTTTGTTTGGTTTTTTTCTTCTTTTCTCACTGTTCAGCTGTGAGGTCTGGCTGGCTGCCTCCACCACCGCCTGCACTGCCCCCTCGACCTTCTGTGTCTCAGGTATGGACAAAGGTTTAGCACTTTGCTGTGTATTATTTGCTTATTTATGTTACTGTTGCAGTGGTTAGCACAAGTTGGCTTGGACACGGCAGTTGTTCTTGCTTCCAAGTTAATGCAAATCTGCAGTTTGCTCTGCAGTTCCATACATGCCCTTCATTGGTCTGTCTAGCCAGTGTGTTGCAATGTCAAATTACAGACTAATTAAGTCTCTTTGTAGTGGAGCTGACATGCACCCACTAGACAAAACTGTAAATTAAAGGCTAGTAAGGCTAGTCTACTAATAAGAGTTTCATGCCGGAAAGGCATGGGCTTGATACCTGCTATTTACTTCTCAAGCTTCAAATGCTCAGAGGGCATCTGCTAGGGGAGCCACGGCTTGAAAGAGTATATTTCACCCATGGGTTTGAAAAATAATGCTGAAAGGAAGCGAACACCATGTCAGTTATGTTATTAAGTTTCAAACCATCAGCGGCATGCTTTTGTTTTGCTTTCTGGATGGGTTTTTGTTTGTTTTTAGAGCATCACACAGCCACAGCACAATGCAAATTGACTAAACCATATGTATCTGCATCCAGATACTTCTTCATGTTTTAGGAAATGATGGAGGATCAGCATCTTGTTCTTTTTATGTTGTTGGCTCTGTTAAGTCTTAGGTGGCAGTATGCTTCATATATTACTCCTTTAGGTGAACTGTATAATAGAAAACAAGTCCGTAGGGGAGCTAACAGCCCATTACATAAAAAAACTTGGTGAGACGCCTTCCTTGAGCCAGAAACAGTCCTCACCTGAGTTTTGGATCTACTCTTAAGAGTCTGCTGTTGAACACCTCCTGCTGCACAGTGCTGAGGATAGAAATGATAAAAGGTTTGTTGCCGCCCCCAGCTCCACCAGCGGCTCGTTGCTCTCTTCCTCTCCCCAGCCCTTTGTAGCACCTGAGTGCAGCTAGTTTCTACCTTGAGGACTGTTGAGCGTTCTGGTTTGCGCTTGCATTCTTCCCCCGAGTCGCTATGGCATTAGCCATCCTGCTAACACCACATGCTCCTTAGTGCACCCATCACGTTCCTGCTTTGTCTAACGCTCCCCGAGAGCAGTGTTTCCCTCTGCCTTCCCCCCATCCCGTGGCACTGCTCCTTGCCTCCCTGCCTTGTGCCTGCAGCAGCAGCTGCTGCTGCATGCAACCCGCGCCGGCCCTCCTGCCGCAGCTCGGACTTGCCACAGCGTGCCGGCTCCATGCACCACAAGCCCTCTCGCTGCCGTCGGGAAAAGCAGTAAATGTAACAAATCATGCTCTTGGGGGAAAAAAACATTGTTTTCGAGCAAGGTTCTGCTAATTGTTCATTTTCTTGTCCTGTGATAGATTTGCGTTTCCTTAGCAGGGCAGTGAGGAGAGGTGTTATTTTATTTATCCATGTCCAGCAGCTTCCTTACCAAATCACAAATACAGAACCAACTGCTTATCCTACACTGGGCCATGCAGAATATAGGACCTTTCTAAAACAATAAACGCAAGAAGATTCTCATATGAAATTCTTGATCCAATCCTCTCCAATACAAAAGTCTGTCTTCTGAAAGAAAGAAAAAAAAGTGGCTTCTGTGTCTACTCAGTAATGAATATATAGCTGATGCTTTGCTTACATGCATCACTTACATTTACTTAATTTATTTCTGATTATTTTTAAAGATATTTAACCAAAATATTCTTGTTCTGACGTCTAGCAAAAATGTACCTAAAAACAGTTCTTGAAAGCATAATAAACTTTGCGCTCATCACGTTGTTTATTTTTTCTCCAAGCGCGCCTTTCTGTGATAAAGGTAACAGACAGTAGGGAAGTGTGTGTGGTGGGGTCATAATTCAGCTGAGCTGACCCTTACGAATAGCGTGCAAGCAATAGTAAGCATATGGATTACATTAGTCCAGTGGGGCCCTTGATTTAAAGAGCGCGAAGAAGTTGGAAGGAGGGATCTGCTTTCAAAACCGAGGCAGGGTCAAGAACTGAAGAAAAGTCATGATACTGAAATGACACATTCAGCTTCTTCCTGTTCCAGGATTTACCAAACTCTTCTTAAATTTCTGTTTTAACTTATTTTTCAACAATGTTATTGAAAATCCTTTTTTATTGCCATAACATTTTGCTATATGCCTGCAGTTAAGCACTGCGAATGACAAATGTAGCTTGGAAATGAAGCGAGCCCCACATATTTCAGGTGGCTGTGCACCATGTAAGTATGCTCGTGGTGTGATTATTTTGGCTCAGCTTTGGAAATCAGTTGATGGAGGAGGAGATGGAAATCATTTCTTCTGAGGACTACAGTTTTCTATGGATGGCTGAGAAGCAGCCCGGACCGGTTGGCTCTTTAGAGTGAGATTAAAGGGCTCGTGGGCTGTAAAGGCCAAAGTGCATAAAAGAGAGGTATCAGGGGGTATGTATTACATTTCAGTGGAGCAGAAGTCCTTCTGTGAGCTTAATCAATAGCAATATAGAAACGGCATCTTGACTTTGGTCCTGGGTTGCTGTTGGTTTTAGTAGAATTTGTTTCAACCTTTAGGAAAACATTATTTTTCCTGTCAGAACCTCCAAGGTAATCAAGCTCAGTAAGTTACTGAAACACTGGTTATTCAGAGTGTGCCAAACGTCTCTAGTCATCTCACAAACTTACTGAATTATGTCCACATCCAACTCTGCCTCCATATAGTGCAGTCAGCTGAATAACAAGGGAGAAGGACTGTATCCCTGGGGGAGTGTAGCACAAGGTAAAACGTAGAGCTAATACTGCTGTGGCCTTGACTCCGGAGCTCAGTGGATGCACAGGCTTACTGTGAGGGGCTCGAGTCTTGGGATCCTGCGAGGACTTGGCCAGTTTATGGGGAAATAGCAATGGGGCTGGCTTCTCTGCTCTGTGTTGCTGCTGCCAGCCCACGCTGTTCCGCACCTCTGATGGGTAGACACCTTTACAGGTGTGGCTGCATCTCCTCTTACCTCTGCAAAGGGTTTCAGAGTTGGTGGATTAACTCTGCGTTTCTCCTTGACAGCCTCTAAAAGGCTATGGTAGCTCCATCTCCTCAGGATTTTTCTCCGTTGCCAAAGTCAGTGTTGTATTGACTTTGCGTCAGCCCACAAACTGTACCCAAGTTTTCCTCAGATCTTTCACCAGACATTTCCCCAATGCAGCGGTGCTTTCGTCTGAGGTCCCTCTGGTGACTGTAAATAAATTTAATAAATAAAGACAGACAAAAGACGAGTTTACATAATGTGGATACACCATTATCTCCAATTTATGATCTTTTAACCCAAATTCCAACCCATATCTCTCTGTGCTGCAAGCCATTTTGAATTGATGTTTCCAGTAAGACGCTGTGAAATGCAGTATGAAATGCTTTATTAGAATCCTCGATTCATGTTACTTTCCTATTAAAAAAAGAAAGTAATTCAAGTTTTGCCTAAGTTCTATAAAGGGCGCTTGGAAAGATTACGTGTAGAAACAGGCTTATATAAAGACTAGAATTTTGTTTTGGGTAATATGTTATTTTGAAGTGTTTTCCTTTTACTACTGTGTATATACCTGTGTGTAACTTCAGTGACACCTTCTGTAATCCCTAGTAGCACGTCTCACACTTAGCATGTCTGCAGTAGCTGCTTGAGTTTGAGGATAATTTTATCTGTATCAGTTCCCCTATTTCTTTGGACCATAAATATTTAATATGCTGCAAGCTATTGTAAGACTTGGGACGCTGGCAATGCCTTACCTCTCTTGCTCACTTCTCATGACATGCTACAATTATGGCTTTTCCACTCTATTTTTTTTTTTTTAAATTTTTTAGTTTTTTAAGTTTTTAGGGTTTTTTGTGTCATCCCCCTCATCATCCCCCCAACCCAAGTGATGGTATGTAGAACAGATAACCTGTAGCTTGTTGAAATACCTACTGTGGTTTTTTTCTGGGCTTGTAGAGGACTGGATTCAGTGGCTCAGGTAATTTTTCCTGATCCTGTGTTCCTAACTTTGTGGTAAACTTAAGTCATCAAGGAGAAATGGCATAAAGGTGGCCCCAAAACTTTTGTGTGGACCCAGAGCTGTACATGGAAAATTTGTGTAACTTGGAGGCACTAAGAATCACGATAGGAAGGGAATAGCATATGTAGCTGATTCGTGGTGACACAGATTTCAGATAGGAAATAACTTTGGGTGCTCATGAATAACACTCCACTGCAACCAAACATATGTATGCACATCTCATATAAGCCTCTGTTGTTATTTTTTTTAATGGAAAACAAAATAATACTTTATTACTGTTGGCTTTTACAGCTGCTTACTGTGGGAGATTTAATAGCATATTTATGCTAATAGGAATTACGGATGAACGCTGAAGAGCAAATATAACTTTAGGATTTTATCCAACATCAGCTCGCTATCTGCAACATTGCCCAATTATATCAACGTTCCTTTATTTAAATTACTCTATTTTGGTACCTTCCTGTCCAGTAATGAAGGTGTATCTTCAATCGTGCCCGTGCTACATAAGGTGATTTGAAAACAGTGGGACCGGAAGAAAACCCTGTATATCTTGGCTGAAGAAACTGATGTTCCTCATCTCTCTTCACAGAGTCTAAATTTTAAGCCTATTGGTTTTGTAAATTCACACTGATTTAAGCAGGACTTTTATTTCTGGAGACCTTGGGACCTGTTTTTCCCGCTGGTTCCACACAGGCAGTTTTGACAGGTGGTGAAGAAGTTATGGACAAAGGCACAGTGGTGAAGAAATGGAGTAGGTAGACAGCTGTTAACGTTATCAAATTGAAACATCCTGAGTACGCTGTGGCTCTGAAGATTAAAATCTCGCTGTTACATGAGCTCAAGAGTTAGGCTGTCAGGTTAGTGGCCACCGTTACCATTAGATGTTATTGATTTGGTGAAATCATGGAAACAAAGTGCTGTGAGAGGTGATAGGTAGGTCACCCTACCCAGTCACAGGCACCTGGTGGTGTTGGAAAGTGAAGATATTCTTTTTAACATATCGAATGTTCCGCTCTCCAAATGTTACTCGATACTTCATAATTCCTTGAAGCTTTTGGCCATTCATCATTCAGAACTGCAAGTGAAAACTGGGACCCAGTTCAAGAAGTTGTCTCTTCTAACATACCTCCATGTGCTGCTGAATCCACGGAGAGCCACGAGCATGGGGTACGCTCAGGCTGGGTCTGTAACCGTCAATTACGCGTGCCCACGCTGATCTGCGGCACTGAGGCCAAGAGGTGGGGAAGGACTCCCGTCCGTCCTGCTGAGACCTCTTAGCCTCCTGAGTGGGATGGCCATGTGTAGGCTCCGTGCTGGGAGCTGGTCCAGGGGTCCCCCAACAGCCAACGTCTTTGGGTAAAGCTGAGATACATGGAGGATGAGGTAGAGTTTGCTTATCTCTGTTACAAAGTTGTTTGGAGAAAATGTTCAGCCAACTGAGGCACCTTCTTACTCCGTAAAATTATGTGAGGGATTTCAAGTGCTGGCAGGACACCTGGAGCTTTTTTGTTACAGAAATTAAAAAAAAAGTGAAGATTTTTCTTTCGGCAGCATTCAATTTGTATATGTGATGGTATTCTCCCAGGCAACCATTTTATATTAAACGAAAGGAATACCTTTTTTAGCTTGCATTTACAACCACCATGCAAGGAGAGGGTGGTCTTTTGATCATCTCCGTGGTTTTGGCTGCAGAATAACATATGTTGTATAATCAGTGAAATAGGTACTGAAGAAGCCTGCAACTGTACTAAAACTGAAAGTCTTCTAGAACATGAAAGATTTTGCCATCTGCCACTTTAATATAATACAAGTGGATTATCTTCCTCTCATGAAATTTCTATATTAAATCTAAAACAGCCAGACAAAATAAATTATGGTTTAAGAAGTGGTGGAAAGTAACACAGTTAAAATTGAATTTGGGGAGGAGTTGATGGATGCCGTAAAAACCTTTCTAAAGAGGTTTCTGGGAGAGTGGAAGAAGGGCGAGTATCTTAGTTAAAATGTGTTGTAATAATTTTTTAATTTAGCTTCACAGTTATCATAAAAACAACAACAAAAAAAGCTGACAATCCAATGCCTATATCTCTAGTGGAATGCACATACCCCTTTCTAGCTTATGTTAATCTGGTTTTGTGGAAGTGGAATATTATAACAGATTGTTAATGCTTCCATCTGGGCCCTATTCTTTCCTTGCGAATGGGCTGAACATTGCAGCAATTTGTTTGTATTTACTGCCTTTTCCCTCAACCTTATCACCAGCCCTCAGATAGCTCGGGGAAAGAAAAAGCTTATCAAAACTTCAGGGCTGCACAGCGCTGAGAAAGCAGGCAGCACGCTAAGACCCTGGCAGCTTGTTGCATTTGCATCCCTATGGGTTTTCTTTCTGTCTTATCATTTTCAGTTTCTGTAACAAGCAATAAAAAGAATTGATGATTCAGTGTGGGATGCACAAGACTCACAGAAACTGGAATTGAGACATCTTGACTTCTTAGAAATTGGCATTAAGTGCAAAAATATGAATGTTAGAAAGGAGCAAAATTCCTCTTAAATGAACTTGCGTAAAGATGATAGAAGATTGCAGTGGGCACATACTGAGCATTAAGCGTATTTAGTATCCTACTTTTTCTTACAGATAAGTTGTTCTCAATACTTTTTTGCAAAGCTAAGCAGTGGCACTGTATAGGTAATGATTATGGGCTATTCCAATGAATGCGCAGAGGTAGTTTCATTTCTGTGAGTAGTGCCATTGACTACAATGGGACTATTTCCATGTGTAAAGTTAGCCTGGAGCGTAAGTGTGGACAAGATTGAATTGTGGGAAAGATTGCATATATACTTCACCTTCTGCAAAAAGGCTCTCAGGTAACAGAAATATGAAAGCTCTGCGTAGACCTTCTGTTCTGGAAGATCAGTTATGGATTGTCTTGAAAAGTGGGTGTGAAATCTACATATAATTCAGCCTTGCAAAGCAAAAGAACTGGAAATGTAAGGGAAGAACCAGTTGTTAAGGTAATGCGTTCTCCTCTAGTTATGAAAATCTTTCATTGGAGGCTTTCAAAGCACTTCGTGCTTAAGTGAGCGTTACATACCCTTTTAGAAAGGTACTGTTAAGTATCGTCACATGGAGCAGTGAGGAGATTATGAATGGCTGGTGAAGGATCATACGATGAAATAATGAGCATCTGCGATTCCTAATGCTCTCTTTAACGATGAGGAATTATCTGCCCTAATGCTCAATATTGGCCGTAGGCCACAGGTTGGTCTCTGGCTGTGGCCGTTGTACAGAAACTTTGTTGGCCAGTTTTATCTGCTGCCTGGAAGAAGGAGGAGGGTATGGCTATTCCTAGAAAATAGGAGGCTGTGCTGGGGAAAAAGGAGATACTGCCTGTTAATAACTGGACTTTGGTCTTTGCAAAGAGAAGCTCTTCAGGAGATTTGGAATAGGACACTCTCTTGCTTTTTTCTGTGGTCACTTACTCTTCTTCCCAAAATCAAGATACTCTTAGGCCTGGTGTGCAAACTCTCTTTTGCACTGCTGGTAGCACCCATGAGCAGGATTTTCTTTGCCCAACTCCTGTAACCCTGGATGTGGACCCAGCCATACCAGCACAGCAGCACTTCCTATGTCGGTAGCTTACTCCATTCTGTGGACATGAATGAGGTGCACTTTTAAGCACTTTTACACTACTGTAACTGAATTTTCCATTGGAAGACCCTATTGCATAATGTATAATCTCTCAGTTTTATAAACCTGTGGTAAAGCATTTTAAACCCTAATGTAATGGTGAGGCGTTTCCAAGATGTGGGAAGACTTTAAGACATTTATTGCTGTGATGGAGGGAGGCAGTTTATTGCTGTGTTTCTGAATGACAAGTAAGTTGCCCAAAGACTAGACTAAGCATGGTATAAAACCAACGAAGAGCTAAAGGGAACCCACCTCAGCTGCTCCTGATGGATCACCTTTTCCTTACACTCCACTATAGGAGCTTGGACTGGAGTATTCTGGAGCCAGTCTCGCTCTGCCCATGACCAGAAGGCTACAGGGACTAGCTTTTGCCCCACGTCCAAATCAGTGAAGGGAAGGAAATCTGTTGAAGAATCCCTCTGTCAAAAGAAAAAGCAGGAGTCATTTTTCCTTTAAAATCTGTGGGGGGAGACATCAGCTTGCAAAGGTATTTGTAAAGCCTCTCAGGCCTTGCCTAGAGGACTTTGTTGGGTTAGCTGAATCAGCAAACCTCCTTTGCATCGATGCACGTTGCAGTTAAAAGATTTTTGCCTGGGTTAAATGCTGTCAGTCCCTGAACAAAATCCCCTGCAACAGCATACCGATTTTTTTACGCTTGGGCACTTGTGTCGGAGGCACATCGCTCTGAGGAATGGAGATCTTTCGTAGAGGAGAACTTGTAGCTCTGCTGGCAGATCATTAATGTGTAGACCTGGCTTCTGCATGAAAGGGAAAGGAGACACTCCAAAGAGCCCAGGCTCACCGTGCCCAGCGCCGGCTGTCTGCCCACCCTGTGGAGCAGGCTCACTCTGCAGGCTCTGAATAATGCAGACAGCTGTTTTTTGGTGCTCTCCTCTAAGCAAAACACTCAGACATGGCCTGTCCCACATGCCACTAGGTGGCACTTTAGGGACATGGCAGTCACTTGGTTTTATTCATTGTGCATGAGCTGCGTTACCAGAATTAGTTATTTTTCTTTTTTTTCTTTTTTTGGTCAAATGTAACTATTTATTTAGGTTTTACCACCTGCCTGCTCCAGCCAGTCCCTGCTGAGCTTTGCCATCCTCATGTCCTGGCAGTGGGGAGGAGCGGCCAGCCCAGTGGCCCAGCCTCAGCCAGCGGGTACCACAGCCCTGCAGCACAGCGGTTGCCACAGCAGTTAGGCTGACAGCCACATCACACCACTCAGCTGGTAAAAAATATATCTTGTATCAGTAGCAACTGTGATACCGAACTGTTGGAAATTTTGAAATCTTACCCTTTTTGGCATCAGCTCTCCAATTTATATTTGCTTCCACCAGAATGCAAAGTTTACCCTTTTTTGCCTTTTCAGTTCCCTTCAGTTTAAAATAGTATTCTCCTGCAATGAGACCATTAAAAGAAAAAGGGGGGTTTCTGCAAAAGTTTGAGGGTTTCTTTCTTTTTCTCCACACCCCCCCCCCCCNCCCCCCGCAGGTCCTTTATCTTACTGTGATTTCAGTTTTCCTGCTTATTTGCAATTGACGGTGTAGAGTACCAGTCTATTTTAGTTACTTCTCCACTGATTGAACACATTGGTTCTTGAAAAGCTGCATTTTATCTGTACATAAATAACATGGGGGTTGGTCTCCTTTTTCTTTTCATTCTGTGGAATAAGTTACTGTATTCTTGCTTTTGATACAAGGTTTAATGTCGACTCCAACAAAAGCATGAGCACCAGAAACTGTGTATCAGGAATAGTGTGGCCAACAGGAGTAGGAAAGTGATCATGCTCCTGTACTCAGCACTGGTGAGGCCGCACCTTGAGTACTGTGTTCAGTTTTGGGCCCCTCACTACAAGAAGGACATAGAGTTGCTGGAGCATGTCCAAAGAAGGGCAACGAAGCTGGTGAAGGGTCTAGAGAACAAGTCCTGTGAGGAGCAGCTGAGGGACCTGGGGTTGTTTAGCCTGGAGAAAAGGAGGCTGAGGGGAGACCTTATCAGTCTCTACAACTACCTGAAAGGAGGTTGTAGCGAGGTGGGTGTCGGTCTCTTCTCCCAAGAAACAAGCGACAGCACAAGAGGAATTGGCCTCAAGTTGCGTCAGGGGAGGTTTAGATTGGATATTAGGAAAAATTTCTTTACTGAAAGAGTGGTCAAGCATTGGAACAGGCTGCCCAGAGAGGTGGTGGAGTCCCCGTCCCTGGAGGTGTTCAAAAAACGTGTAGATGTGGCATTTTGGGACATGGTATAGTAGGCATGGTGGTGTTGGCTTGACGGTTGGACTAGATGATCTTAGAGGTCTTTTCCAACCTTAATGATTCTATTCTATTCTAAACTGCCTGTCTGGCCAGGTTAGCAGGGTATCTAGTGCTCCCTGTTCCAAGAAAAGTCATTAAGAGCCAGCTCTCATATACCTCTGTCATTGCTCAGCGCTGGGCAGCAAAACTGTAGTTTATAGCATACGTATTATGTGGTGCTCTGAAAGACTGTGTTTACTCTTGCTGTCCCTAAACGAATGATTTGTCAAAGTGATGTGATTCGGTCCCACATTTATCGTGTGGCTCTGCTGGGTATTTGAACTTTGCTATCCCCAAATCATTCATGAAGGTCTGATAGACTTTGCCAGGCTACTGTTACCAGTGCTTACAGACTTCATTGCTTTCAAATGTATGAAAAGTGGTTGTAGAAATCAGGGAGGTTAGGGGCTATTCAGCTTGCTGATAAGGAAATGCTTTGTTACATTAAACGCACTTTTAAAGGTCTTTGATTTTTGTAGACAGAAAGTAAGATTGCTTTTTCCATTTCACTCTCCTATTTGTACCAGAAATCTACTGTTACAGAAGCAGCTCTTCAATACATGAAAAGCTTTCCAAAATTGAAAAGTAAATATCAAATAGTTATTAAAATCCAAATATTTAAGATATTAATATTCAAATAATACTGGAAAATTACAGGGTGTGTGGGTTTGTTTTTGTTTTGTTTTGTTTTTAAACCATCAGATAACACTACAGATGTAGCACACTTGGGGGGGAGGGGAGGGAGAAATCTTATCAGCAAGACACCTTTTCCTCCTCTCCAGAGGAATTTCACGTGCATTTTAAAAAATGACAAATCTCCCTCCTCTGTGCACATGTTCGACACCTTACGGTTGGAGAACAGCAGTAACATGACAGAAGTGCGTTTCCCCCGCAGCTTTCTGTACAGCTCTTATTGTGTGTGTTATGAAAGAAATGGAAGTGGTATGAAAAAGTCCCTCCTTTTAAAATATACCAGATCCTGCGCTTTCTGTCATTTTTATTTAACTTACAGTTAAGCACTGGGAAACTTGTGACTGCTACAGAGCTTGATGGGCCTATGCAGAAACCTCTTGGCAACAGCGAATTAGGTTCTTCAGTGTGCAACAGGTTGTTGTTGTTATTGTGGCTAAAATCCTGGCCTCTTTAAAGTTTGAGGTTTGCCTTGAACTTGGTTTTAAATGCAAGCTTTCACCTGTGTAGAAATGAGTCTTTTTTTGAGGAGAGTGCCGGATGGCGGGTTGCCTCTCCTGCCTGGGGGCCGTTGTCAGCCTGGCTCCGACTTGGCAGAAGTTGGGCAAGAGAAGAGGCTGTCTGCCAGAGCCAAGTGCCCTCAGCCTCCCCGCCCCTGCCTGCCTTCCCCGTCTTGGAGAGCCAGCCCATACCTTCTGGACAGAAAACAGCCGCACCATGTTTATACCGTGTTTGCTGCAGCGTGCCCAGGGACAGGCAGCTCCAAATCCTGCTGCCCTCCCTTAGCTGATGTGCTGTGCCCTGTCCTGGTGAAGCAAATCGAAAGGTGCTGGAAGATTTCAGGAGAGGTGAAGCAAGGGATTAACCGTCTGTTTTAACTTGCTGCTTGGTCAGATATGCTGGGGGGAGGGTGTTTTGTTTTGCCCAAGTGTAGACCCGTGTGATGAGTGTTCAGCTCGGTTTCTGTTTGAAACCTGAGAAGGAAGGAGGGAAGAAGATGTATTTGGCTTCTTTTATGACTTGTGTTTTCAGTAACTCTACTGGAATTTTTGGTATAATTCAGACTTTCTCACTCCAGCCTTGCAAACTTCAAAGACAGAGGCTTACTCCGATGAATTTTCATCAGTTTCAGGAGATGATAAGGTGACAGGGCGCAACCAAGATCTTTCTAGCTTTTATCCACCCCACTTAGTCTTTCTCTGAGTATTTAGGCCATAAGGGTAACTCTGGAAGAAATTCTGGGTACTAGGTCATTTACATTCAGAGACATGGTTCCTAACGCTTCAAGGAAAAACTTTTCTCTTGTTTTCCTAGCACAATAAAATGTAAGAAAACAGTTTCATTAAAAATCTGCAAAAGACATATGTCATCCACTCAGCTGTCACCCTGGATCTCTGTTTTCCCTACTGTTAAATTGTTAAAGTAACTTAACTTTTGTGTATAACATTTCCTTTCATTGACTTTATTGTATGTGACTGCTAGTCGTTTTCTGGGTGTAGCAATGACTGATTTGTTGTTGCAGACAGAGCAAGTATCTGAGGTTGAATTACATCCTCAGATGAACAGACCCCCGGCGCAGGCAGAAGAAAACAGTTCAGCAAAAAAGGTGAGACCTGCAATTGTTGTACCATTGTGGAGTGATTTGCCTTCATCAACAAACGTGATTGTTTTAAGTTTTAAAGCAATTAAATGGAGGGTTAGGGTTACATTTTTACATGTTTACCTTCTCTGGAGGTCAAGACGCTAGAGGGAACCGGGATCGCGTGTGACATCAGCTCAGATAAATCATTAAGCAGGCTCTTAGTACATACACATCGATGCACGTGCTTTAAGAGAGGCAGCTTGCCATTTGTTTCAAATCAATAGGGGCTTGTGGAGCCTTAGGGAAGACAAAAGAGAGTTTGATTGTACTTGACCCCGTCTCGCTGTAATTCTTCCAAATGGTGACACACTTCTTGCTTCCAGTTATTGAGGATTCAGTTTTGATGTAACCACACCTGTTTGCTAGAGGTCAGAATCTGCTACTAAATGTACATAGACTGGGAGAGATTTGCTCAAGATGTGCAGTTTCTAATATGTTTTTGTATGAACATATGATTTATATAAATTAAGCACCGAAATTGCAATGGCACTCTTCACGGTGCCTTGCTTAGGGATGGAGTGGCCTTAGCAATGGCTGTGAGCCTTTCCCCACTCCTGATCACACTCCCACTGCCTCCTTCCACCCACCCCAGCCAGAAGAGATTTCTGGTAGGGGGCAAATGCAGATCCTCCCCGCTCCGGCCCCTCCTGTAGCCAGGGAGCACCTACAAGACCTTTGCTCAGCCCAACCAAGAACTGTTGGCAGGTGCTGTACCCTAGTGCGTATCTTGCCCAGGGAGCATCATCGCGCTTCTTTCCCTAACGGGGGGCACAGACAAATGGCTGGTGTCATTTCCTCTATGCGATAGGGCTTTCAGGGCAGTGTCCTCGCTCCACTTGTGCTCACCGCATGCTACTACTAGCCTAGCCCTGCTTGGTCCTTGCTCTGCTTTGCAGCCCTGCTGGGGAAATGAAGTCCTTGTGGTCCACCTACTTCATGCTCACCCTCATCCCAGCTGGCTCCCCAAAATACAGAGAAGCCCAGGCTGTGGGGTGCGGGAAGCAGGTTGTTGGTGCAGTGCTGACCCACTTTCCAAGGCCTAGTGCAACAGCAGCCAGCCAAAGAGTCCCTGCAGAGGGCTCTGCTTTTAGGTATTGGATCATTTCTTCCAGTATTGTGTTTGAAATGGAAGAGGGATTTATTTTCTGGATTTGGTAGGGTTTTGGCAGTTCAAGGTAGACTTGGATTGTGCATTTGGCATCTCACCAGTTTATAGTTGTATAATGCATATGCAAGTTCCTCACTTGCCGTACATCGTGTGTTTGCAGGGAGCTGCGCATATGCATAGGATTTCAGAGCACGGTGTTATCTGAGATCTGTGCAGTGCTGATGTGCTGACGTCCTGATCAAAAGATCTCATAATATTTTTAGATTTTTTTTTTCAGTAATGGCAGAATTGTTTTTTAATGTTGAAACCCCTTGCTTCCTTATAATCCTAATTCCTCTAATAATTGTAATCCCTCTAATACTAATTATTGATGGTCTTATGTTGGTTTCATTCTGTATCACTCATAGTAGTCTCTTCTGCTGAGTCAGGCTGTTTACTACAGTGTTGAGTTTTTTTTCTTATGATTGCTGGGTCATTAAATGCTTCCTCATTTAATTTTTTTCTTATTTTATTAGCATTTGGCCAAAACATAGTAAGGAAGATAGTCTGGCTGAGTAAAATGTGCACTGTGCAAGTGATAATAAAATTTGATCTCTGGTCTTGACTGTGACACTAAATGTATAACCTTTGTCAAGTCACTTCATCTTTTTGAGTCTTAGCTTTCTCATTCATGAAATGGGACAGTAATAGTCATATCCCTTGTAAAAGAGATCTAATAATAAAATACACTCAAAAGGATATATTTCTATTTCAGATTTAAAACAGCTATAAGGCATTAAAACTACTTCTCATTGCAAAAGAAAGGGTGTCTTAATTTAAAATAATGAAAACACTTCTTACCGCTGAAGTAATAAAAATCCAAGACTCTTGTTTTACCTACAAACCAGACTATTTCTTTGATGTAACTTATCAAGAGAAATAACTGGCGTTCTACACTTCCAACATGTTAATTTTGCATGGATAATTTTAAACATTTGTCTTTCTAAGCAATTTTCAGTGTTGTTTCATGTAAGAGAGGGGAGAAGTTAGAGACTCCATGCCAGATGGGTGAGGTAGTAAGCTGGGATGCAAGTGATTGATTATTGATTCTTACCAACTGAGCATAATTAAAAATAAATCTTGTTTTGGTTTTAATGCTTTTGGGTCAACTGGGGGCTAGTATATGTATTTATACACGTCCCTCCGCTCCCCCGCCCCAAATGCACACAGAACTATACAATCCAGTTCTGAAGAGCCTGTCGTCCAGATGAAGACAAAACACCAGTATAATAATTTCATTCATTAAGGGGTTGCAGGAGTTATTGTTCCTTTTTTCAAAGTCAGAAACCTGAGAGGCTATTACCAAATATGAATTAAGCTCTGTACCTCTTTAAATTATGAAATCTTAGGCCAGCTGTCAGCAATTTCTTTGTCACAAGTATTCCCCAGCCTAATGATGGGATGCATATGGCCTGACTTAACGTTGCTGTGCTTCTCCCTTGCAGGAGGTTGTTCTCGCTCAGCCGCCCTCCAAACCCGCCCGCAGGAAGCTCCGGACGGAGGCGCAGGGGCTGGAGACCCCCGAGCTTTCTCCCACTATAAATGTGACTTCTTCCCTGCCAGCAGTCAAGCCTCACCTCCCAGTCCAAAAGTAAAAACCTGTACCAAGCACACCAAACTGCACCATGAGATCTGATGTGGCAGGGTTTGCTCTTTGCATAATTTTGTGCTTAATAGTTCTGGTTTTGAGAATGCTTCACAAGATACAGGTCTCTGAAATCTGCATCTGTCTTCTCAAATGCAGACTAAGTCTGTAGTGACTGTATAAGTTGGTAATACTTGATTGATAGCCTCTTCAGAGGTGTCCTACCTCTGTATCTGGTAGACATGTCTGAAGAGCAAGCCTAGCTGTTCAACCAGCATCTCTAACACAACTCCTTTTAGGTTTGTGGGTGTGTGTTTTTGCCTCGCACATATCTTCTGGAATGTTGCGCATTCATGTGGACAGATACGACCAGATAAATGCCCAGGAAATTGAGTCATGAGATGCTTGATGTTGGTCATATCCTTGCAATACTTCTTCAGTGCAAGACAGGTTGGAAATGAGCTCACCACTCGTAGGACCTGAGCCATAGACCACTTGTGATAATCCGATAATTGCCAAACCCAGCATGTGTTGTTTGGTCTCATAAATGTAGCTGTTGAGGCTGTCAGCAACAAAGACTTGTAGGAATTTCACTATATGTTTATTTAACAGCAGTGGAGAAGGGGCTGTACAAACGGTAAGCGAAAGGACTTGAAGCCCCATTGGGTCTATGCATCTCCCTCAACTGAAACAGTGTGCAAACACTATAGCTCGCCTTCACCCGACGCCTTGCAAAGACATCTGGTTCAGTCTGAAACAAAACCGAGCTGCCCAAATCAGTTGAGCGGTTCTTGGCAAACTGTTTATCAGTAAACTGAATCTGTGCTGCGTAATTGGAGATTAGAATAAGTAATAAGACTCCTAGGATGCCCTTAAAGTGCTATTTTGTGCTTTGGGAGTGCATATCCCATAGTGTTTCAAAGAAAGATAACAGCTTTTGTTAGCATCTCGACTTAATGCTGTCTTGTCTATATCTTTGCTAAAATGTTTAAATGACCACAGAGGTGTATCTCCCTGATTTTTATACTTTCCTCTATTATTACTTTATAGTCTATGGAGAGTAGTTTGAAGCGAAATCGTGAAGCAGAAAACTGTCAGTTCACTGGAAGATAACAGCATAAAGACCTGCCTGTGCTGCAAAACAGATCCTGTTGCAAAGATCAGTGCCATCAGCTCTGTTAAGAGAAAAGAGCTAGCAGGGACTGTGTACCACTATGGACCTTATTTAAATAGGGCATCTGTTTTGGATCAAATTTCTCGTTAAAGGGCTCTTGATGCCTCATGTAAAACTTGAAAATAATCTATTTGGAAAAGGGCTCGGATATTCAGACAGTATTTTCTGTATTTTCTTTCTTTTTTCCTGTTGTTACCTCTGTTTCTTGGAATAGGTTGGTCTTTATGTACAGAGCTGTCTCTTTTTGTACCTGTCTGCCTAACTGTAATTTCCTCCAAATCAGTTACCATGGGCTATAGAGTAATAATAATAATGGGAGAGAAATCTTTTCTTTAAGCAGCAAAAGAGATGAGGAAAGTCCGTAAGCCATCTACCTGTTCCTGTTTGTGACATTGGAAGGTTTTGATGGAAATGACTGCTTTGAATGAAAGAAAGGTTAATTTTTGAAGTAAAGAAACATCAGAATCAGCAGTGCCCCAAAAATCTGAGACAGTATTTTCATGCAGATGTCCTTTCTTTCTGCATAGAATGATTTTTGTATTTTCTGTTAACCACTCCTGAATCGTTAAACTCTGCAAGTGTCTGAAAACAGCTAAAGCAAAGATGCTGCAAGAAGTACGGCTATGCAGGGATTATTCTTAAGCTGAATCAGAATGCAGTGATTTTCAAATAATTGAGACAGCCTGAAATGTTTCTGTCATTCAGGTTAACAAGTGTGACCATTTTACTTTCAAATAGTCTACCTGATTCAGCCATCTCATTTCAGTGTTACATTTTTTCTTCTCTTAAATGTGTATTTTGTACCTTGCCTTTGAAGCGTAGTTCAGTGTGTATGGAGTACAGACTCGCAGAATGGATGGCTGGTCTTCTGGCATCAGCCACTGTTAAGGCTCTTAATTGAAACGTTTTGTATTTATCTGTCTGGCAGACAGTCTTCCAAGCAGAAAAGGGCTATTCAGACGGCGATACGAAAAAACAAAGAAGCCAATGCTGTGCTCGCCAGGTTGAACAGTGAGCTCCAGCAGCAGCTGAAGGTAAGGAATGCATTGAAAATTGGTGACAAAGCTCTCTGCAATCAGTTACGTGTCACCTCCAGCAGAGAATCTTGTTCATCTTCTCAGATGAAACCTGCTGCGTTATTTCCTGCTTTCTGGAAGGGAATAACTGTACTGTATGTGTGGGTAGGATGAGGCTTTCTGGGAAAAGTTATAACCTATGGGCCTACAGCTCCACTGGCAGTTAGAGTAAGTGAACTTTGTCGTTCTGAATAGTTTGATAGTGTGATGGTGTCGCCTAGTGCAGAAGAGCAACTCAAGCATAGCTTGCTGCCATTGTGCTACATAACTGTCACCTGGAGTCAGGCATTTGGTATATACATGGACTGGCTAAACCATGCTTTACGTGAACATCTAACACTGATTTTTAATGTCTGCTGACTTGTCTTTTAACATGTTTTCAAGAGGCTGTTTTCTTATAAGTATTAGTTGTGATTCTTCTGTTTTCTGAGTCCAAAGGTAGTACAGACTTTAGTTTTTCATCTGCTACAGCTTTTTCTTCCTTGCATACTACAAACACACTTGTGTGAAAAGGGAGGTGAACCCCCAGTTACACTTTTTCTTCAGTCAAGGTGAAAGTTTGATTCCGTGATCAACTTTGCTGTAGCATAATTTTTTAACTGGCTTTCAAGGGTCTTCCCAGACTGATGCAGGGTGGATGCTCTGTACTGAAATCATAGCAAAATATAGGACAGCGATTGAAATAAGCAGGGAGATGAAAGCTTTTAATGACAGCACATTGCCATCATTCCTTGGCTCAGGTCTTATCTGCTTCCATGCACTATCTTCAGCATGCTTGAACTCCTCGACCTTCACAAAACAGCTGTTATCTGTATTTTACGGTAGGGTGAAGGAAGCACGTAAAGACAGAGAGATTTGCCTGAGTTCACACAAAAGCAGAAAACTGAAATTGTCCTTCAAGTTGTACTGCTGCCTGGAAACTTTCTGATGGAGCAGGGCCTTTATGTTTTTACGGGGACTAGAAGACTTGACGGGTGCCCCTCAGGCACAGCTTGCACTGAGACACGGGGAGCGTTCAAGTGCACTCCCGGGCTGAGGCTGTGAGCCTGCCCAAATGGGGTACCAAAGGCTGGAGGAGTCACAGGTCAGCCCGGCTCCCACACGGGCTGGGGAGCCCTTTGACAGGAGGTCAGTGAGAACCAGGTGCCCCTCAGCACAGAGACAGCCTCAAGACCAGGAGAGGTTTTCCCAAAATCACTGATCCCCAAAGTTAGTTTCCGACCGAGACTGATGGTCTTCCTGATGCAACTGCCAAAGAGGTAGATTGCAAAGCCTGTGTCGTCTTAGAAAGGCTGTCTCATTCTCTTCCAAAAGGAAAGAGGTGGATTGTGTGAACCAAAAATTCTCAAACAGCAGTTTTGAAGGAAATTTCAAAATAGACTCATTTTCTTTGGTAAAATTGCCAACCTGTGGCCAGCGTTGCCATATCCCAAGCTATTCCACTGGCCAGTGGATGACTGCTCCTCTCCGTGATCACCCGAGCAAGTGATTGAACCTCCGTGTTGCCCCGCTGTGAGGAGGCGGCAGCAGACGGCTGCGCGAGGTGGTTGTGTGGCATTGGTGCAGTGTTTTGAGACCGCAAGGAGAGTTACTTAAACAGCAGAGCCCCGAGCCTCCAGTCAATGCCAGCGGTTTGCCTGGCTACTCTTCACTGGAGCGGGGTGGTACAAGCAAGCATCCCAAAAGTTACAGCACATCTCTCTCCCTCCTGCAGGAGGTTCACAAGGAACGAATTGCCTTGGAAACGCAGCTGGAGCAGCTACGTCCGGTCACCGTCTTGTGACCTCCCGCACCGCTGTGCAGCGGCAAGAGTGGAGCACACGTCCCGATGGCGTTGCAAGGAGAGGAGCGTGGCACGGCTGGGCAGAGTTTCCACCGAGGTGGTGGTGGTGGTGGGGAGGACCGGCTTGTCAGGTCTCCCTTCACCCTGCTGTGCACATTTGCCTTTGCAGGTGAAGAAGGTACAGAAAACAAAGACCTGACTGCCGGATATTTCTGAGCGGGGGGATGCTTCGCCTTCTTTCCTCCCTCTTCCCAGCCTAATGTGTAAATGCAATTTATCACTGAAATGAATAACCTGAGAGTATTTTATTTATGTAAAGAATTCCTGATTTATACGCATTCCGGCAGCACCTCCTGCCCCGATCATTAAGAGGTACAGCGTTCCTGAGTCCTTGCTTAAATTTAAAACTCGTCCTCTGAGATGGGCTTCTGGATGTTACTGATTCCTGTAGGATTGTATCATGGTAGAGTACCTGTGGGTTTAATGTACTACAGGAGTAAAATTTACTAGACATACAGAGTCTTTATCCGCAATCATGTCAGATAATTATTTTCTTAGCGCTGTTTATTACGCAATCACGGATGTATTTTAATGTTAGAGAACTTGTATTTTATAAGTTCAAATCATATGAGAGAACAGTAAAAAATGCTAAAATTTAATTATTTTGGAAATTACCAAAAATATCTGTTTTTTGAGCTATAACTGTTTCCTATCACCGGTGTTTGATCACTTGCTTGCAACTGCCAGTGTCTCTGCATACTTTTAGCATGTTTGAGATCACTGGTTTATAGCTTTTTCTTCTTCTTTTTTTTAACCAACATTGTATTTCTAACAAGAGGTTAAAAATGCATTTGGGACATTTTTATAAAAGCTGCTCTATGTACATTTGTATTAGCCTGCTTTGTTGTCTTAATAGCGGCTGATTTGTTTTAAGGATATGTACAAGAACTTTCCAAAAGAAGACGGACAGCCAAAGTGCTATATATGAGGTTGTAAAATGTGTGATGGAAATAATTGCCCTCTACAGCAGGCTTTCGCTAAGGTTCCTTTGCACCTCACTGGAGATGCTACTGATAGGATGAAGCTGCTAATGCCCGTCTATTTCCTAAATGAAGAAGCAAAGATTAATTTTTAACCTGGGTCTGATCCAGGGCCGACTGAATCCTGTGGGGATTTTCCATGGATGCAGCGGTCATTGGCTTTGGTCCCAGTTCTCGCAATGGAAGCTGGCTAACTAATGTTGTCTTATTTCTTGGGCCAACGCTCTTACATTGGGCGACTTCAGACATAAAGACGTCAGCCCTGCTCCCACCACGGATACGAAGTGTGCTTCACTGCAAGGGAATGTCACCTAGCTGTTATCCATCATAAATGTGACGCAGTGCGTGTTTCATATGCTGTTGTTCACTGACCTAATTTAAGTGTACACGTTCACCTTGCAGAAACGGTGCAGCCTTTTTTTACCATTGTTGGTGTGATGCTTTCTCCCTGTAGCTATAGGATGGCCCTAGGGCTGAGAGGAAGGAGGAGCAGGTTTGAAGCAGCTGGGTAGCCTCCCTTCAGGGCGTATCATGGCATGGCTGTGGTGGGGTATCAGAGGACACCAGCAGCCAAACATTTTTTTGAGAGAGAAGAAAGACATCAGTGGGGATGTTTGAAGTGATGAGGGAACAGCCTATTTTTGCTGAAAGGGATATGGATGTGGGACATGGATCCAGAAGTCTGAAGGTGAAAATAAGCATTTGCAGAATTGTTACTGAAATCTGTTTCTGTAGTGCATTGGTTTCGATTCAACTAAACATCACTAAGTCAACAAGCAGCAACCTTTTCTCTGGATTTGGGACTTCTTTTGTGCAGCTGTTGCATAGCTGGGGTCAGACGGCCAATCCTGGTCAGTGACAAAACGCGAGAACTGCAGACTTTTCCAGGAAGCTGCAAAACAGCCGCTGCCCTCTTGCTAGTAGTGGTACTGTTCAGAAGTTATCATCATTTGTTTTGTATTGCATATTCCATATGTTCTTAACACTGAGTCATTCCTGAGATTTTAATGAGGTTAAGTGCTCACTCTTTGTTTGCTTTTTAGTTCTTACATTGTCATTTGGTTAACAAGCCCCGACTATTCAATAGGAAATAATCTTATGGCATGTTTGTTTTTTATTTTATGGGTGTTTTTTTTAAGGAAAGCTTTTCAATGATTACAAAGAAGCGTGCATATTGCATTTTTAAGGCAGTGGAGGACTTTTTCGTGTTTGATAGGAGCTTCCTCTAGAATAATCGCCCATTTATTTTATTTAGGTTATTAATGGAATAGATGCTGTTCAAAGGAAGAGTGGAAAAGTCTGATTTATATGTCTTTTTCAAATGTCTCCCTTCTAACATACAGGTTTTTTTTTTTCATTCACTGGAAATTAGTATGCTTGGTTAGCCAACAATGAAATATTTACTCGGTTGTTACTCTACCACAGGACTTAATAAATTACAAATTTAACCATCCCTGCATTTTTAGGGTTGCAATCAAATGCCCCACTCAGCTTCAAGGCCTAGAGTGTGAGTTGATTTGTATTCTGTTTGGTGAAATGTTGGCTATGATGATGATATTCTACTTCACGTAGAGATTAAAGCAAAATATTCAAGGAGAAATGTTGGTGTGTTATACATACAATGCAGGAAGTTATTCTTCTGCATGTCTCAGTACTTAAGCATTCATGATAGCCCATGCAAAATGAAAAAGTGTGTCTGGTTTTGGGAGGCTATTAGCATTTTGAGAGGGAGAGGAGAAGGCATCATGAAGCTATAGACAGTGCTTCTGGCAGTTGCTCCATGCAGCCACGTTCATGGCTACTGTTAACAGACCCTGGCTGGTCAAAATTCACATCTAAATCCAGTATCACAGTTTTTCTCAAAAAATATTTTTCCTTTGTGGAAAAATGTGGGTACAGCAAAATCATCATTTCTTGCAGAAACCTCTGCTTTCTGAAACTTTGGACATGAGATGCTCCTAGTACCAAGACGGACCATCTGGTCAGAAAGGGAGACCTCTCAAGCAGTTTGCTCAATGTTCAGGGCACTTTCTCGAGCTACAGGAGAGCGATCAACTTTAAGGCACTGATGTGCCTGACCCAAAACAGCAACTAGGACCTGGACCTGCCTGTCCCAGCTTATGGCCCGACCAAGGAGCAAGAGCAGCTTCCCACACATGAGGTCTCGCTCTCCTCACTTCACGGTTTTTGTAGGTATTTATGCAGAGCAGAACATGCCCAGCAAGAGAGGATAACTGGGAACAGGAGCTGGAGCACAGCTTCGTAGCATCTGAGAGGATGTGCAGACCATGAACCTGGTGCCCCTTTCTAAGTCTTCCATTTCATGCAGCTATTGTTGTTTGGACAATTAAATATTTTTGTCTGCAGGACAAGACTAGGCAGAGCAGATAAGGATCTTCCTCAGTGTGTGTGTGAGTGCACTCGCATGCCTTCCTTTTGATCATGCATTTCTTTATGGATCTGTTAATGTTCATATCACCCGATATCTTTCTATGAAATACTTGTTTCAATACATGGTAATTCAGTGGTGAAAAAACAAAAATGCCCATCTAAGTGTAGTGGCTGGTTGCCTTTGTAGATCAAGCCAGTTTTATTTGAGCCTTTAAATATAAATAATGATCTGGTAATTAAGCAAGGTGAACAGTTTCCATTTCAGAGGCATTCCTTTAAACAATCAGTCTGTGAACAAACATTAATCCTTCATGATCGATGTCCTTCTCCTAGTTATTAAATTTATACCAGGATGCAGTGGAAACATTACCACCTCTTTCCAGACAGTTCTCAGTTCTCTCTTCCAGAGAGTTTTGCTGATGTAGCAAAAATGTCAGTGATTAGTGGATTCAGCCCTGTTATTGGCAAGTTGGTTTAACTCAAAAGATTTTCTCCAAACTATTTTTATGTGTGTGGCAGTAGTTTTGCTGCTGGGAATTCTGTACCCACATCAGGGAGAGGAACTTGTTCGGCTATGGTCCAGACAGTCCCAGCTTGATGCTGCCACAGCTAACCAGCACGAGGCGGTGACGACTGGCACGGTAAAACGACCCCAAAGGGATGGTTGGGACTTAGAACCCTTCACAGAAAGCACTTAGGATGGGCATGATATGAAAATTGCCTTTTGGTGGTATATAAGCTGCTTTCCTCCCAGCTGAGCTTCCAGATCAGGAGAAAGAGAGCCTGTAAAAGTTGCTAGCCAGGGAATGAGGGGTGTCCATTTTCCAGCACTATCAGCCCTTCAGCCTTCAGCACACACGGTCCTTGGACAAGAAAATACATGGGGTTATAAAAGAAGGGAGGCCCTCATGAAGCCACATATTTTATTGACTAAAGAGTAAAAGTATTTTTCAGGAAAAAAATATGCAAGTGATGTAGTACTTTTGAGAAGAGATGATGTATTTTGAAGCTTTTTTCAGTTATCTTCATGAGAATGTGCTATGAACATATGCGTTATGTTTTACTCTGTTACTGATTTTTTGATATGAAAAAATCATATTGCAAGCATTATCGTTGTTAATCTAAAAAAAAAATACCCTGAGGCTATTATATATTTGAATTTTAACTTATAAAGTAGATAGCCAGATTTAAGCAATTTGTTTTCACAGCTGCAGACTGTCCACGTGGTAAGCTGCAAAATGTATAGTGTTCTATACTATGCCCATCTAATTTTGGAAAACGTATGTGATATGGAGCTGGGTGCTACATAAAATAAAAGTGTCCAATAACTTCAAATTGCCTTGCTTTTGTGGTTTGTTTAGGATGTCGATTGTGCAGATCTGCCAGGAGAGCAGAAACTGTGACTCGCTGTGGAAAAAATACAGCGTTGAAATGGCTGACCTTCAACTATGAAAGATGAAATCACTTACATTGGGATTGTGTGTATGCAAGAGAGACAGAGAGAGACTTATTTAAAGTGAAATCATATTTCCTTAGGCTTCAGTTAAGTCAAAACTTCATCTTTACTTTGTCAGACCTTGCTTTTTCAGAATTCAGACTTAGCTCTGTGACTAAGCCTGGAGAGGCACCCGCTTTTCCAACCTGGATGGCACCACCACGAAGGAAAAGTCCTTCCGAGCCTCCAGCAGACCCTTGGTGGGAGAGTGCCCAAGCAGCAGCAGCGAGAGGACTCAAGCTGTTCCCCCCATCACCCCTGTGATCAGTGGTTTTGGCCCCTTGTCAACTGCAAGAGCTGAAATTAAACTGGGGAAAGAAAAACATTTGAAGAGCTGGCCTTCGTGGATGGGGAGGTGGAGGGGACAGTGTACTTCTCTTTAGTGTGATTTTTAAGAATTATGTCACAGCTATCCAAAGAGCAGTGCTTTAAAAGAGGAAATAATTAGTGATAAATTAATTCTTACAGCATTAAGCCATGACAAGGGATGTTTTATTGGCCTAAAAGTATGTCTCTGCTGCACGTGAGGCACAAGGCCAAGGCGCTAAAAACTTGTAAATACCCTGTAGGGAGCTATTCCGCATCGACAGCGGGATGGATTTAAATGGCTCTTCCATTCTTAGTTTTTACAATTAGATGGTACTCTGGGGTGCCTTCATGCAATTCTAGATTGGCTCTCCATATTTAAATTCACGTTCCCAATAATCTTTCTTAAAAATTAAAAGATGCATCTTCCTGCTCTAGAAAAAAAGTTCTTAGTGGAAGTGGGAAAGAAAAGAAATGGGAGAAGCTTCAAAAGTCCTTTTTTGTCCTTCTGCTGTTTTTAAGGTAATGCTGCTTCACAAGTGTGCCTGCTTAATCATAGAATCACAGAATGCTTTGGGTTGGAAGGGACCTTTTGAGGTCATCTAGTCCAACCCCCCTGCAGTGAGCAGGGACATCATCAACTAGATCAGGTTGCTCAGAGCCCCGTCCAACCTGACCTTGAATGTTTCCAGGGATGGGGCCTCCACTACCTCTCTGGGCAACCCGTTCCAGTGTTTCACCACCCTCATTGTAAAAAATGTCTTCCTTATATCTAGCCTAAATCTCCCCTCCTTTAGTTTAAAACCATTAGTCCTTGTCCTGCCACAACAGGCCTTGCTAAAAAGACTGTTCCCATCTTTCCTATAGGCCCCCTTTAAGTACTGAAAGGCCGCAATAAGGTCTCCCCGCAGCCTTCTCTTCTCCAGGCTGAACAACCCCAACTCTCTCAGCCTGTCCTCGTGGGAGAGGTGCGCCAGCCCTCGGATCATTTTTGTGGCCCTCTTCTGGACCGGCTCCGACAGGTCCATATCCTTCTTGTGCTGAGGGCTCCAGAGCTGGATGCAGTTCTCCAGGTGGGGCCTCACCAGAGCAGAGTAGAGCGGATGCTTACATGGCTTCTGTGGCAAAGCAGAGTAAAGGAAAATTAAGAAATGGAAAAGTTCCCTGGGTTTCCATAGCCCATAGCTGGATCAGAGCTCTTTCACCTGATGGTCTCATCGCTCCTCCTGTTTCACCTGCCCCGCCAGCCCCCAGGCACTGTGTGCCCTCAAACTAATGCACCTTGGAGCGGGAGGCCTTGGGTACATGAAGTCAGCTTGCGGCAGACTCTCAAGTCCCCAGTATTCCCTTAGCACCCACCGTTTCGGGCACATGTCTGGAAGCAGCAGCATTAGCTGTGTCATCCCAGTAGTTGCCCTGCTAAATGCTGAATCGGTATTCCTGGTTAAATCCTGAACTGGTTTACGTTTATTGATTGCTAACTTAAATAGCACGAGCTAGGAAGAATGTCTTATCTGAGGACGTTTTGAGGATGCTTTATGCATCAGAAATGTGATGGGCTAGACAAGACTAAAGCTACATATTGCATCTAGTCTGGTTTTTGCAGGAGGAAGGGAGGGAGGAAGAAGGGGATTCTTGCCTTAGCTCGGCTGCTCCTACAAGAAACAGCGTTTTTTTTACTTCCCGTCCTTGGTTCATGTAGGGAACTTACTCGTCGCTGTGCTGTGGTCTTCAATGAAACATGGATATAGCAGCTGGCAAATACGCAGGTGATGTCTCTCTGCCACAAGCCCTCCACCAGGACCTCCTCACCCTGCGGAGATAAGCAGCAGCGGAGCAGCGATAGCGTGTCCAGCCCTCTGACAGCCAACGGCATGCAGAGCCCAGCAAGGAGGAGAGCGGGGAAGGAGGCAGTATGTCGGCTCTGGTGGGACCATGACAGAGGGAAAACGTGACTCGGGAAAAGTAATCGTGCTTCTGGGTAGCAGGGAAGTCGGTGCACCTCCACCACCTTGCTCCACCCCCACATAATAGAATAATGTGCTTAAAAAAGCTCTGCTGGACGCCTCGCTATCAGGAGGCTTGGATGCAGGACTGCTGCATGATACACCACCTATTCCTTTCCAAGGTCGCTTAGTTCATGCTGTCTGTCACAGGTTTAGGGTGTGTTAAGCCAGCGATACCAGTGTTCGGCAGACCGATACAAAGCACGCATTGTTTACTACAGTTTTCACGGTCTTATCTGAGAGGGAAAAGCCAGCATGTGATCTCACCTGGGTCTTGTTTCCCAGCCCCGTGCTGTTCCTAAAGGACACCATATACTCAATGAGAAATAATGGCTTCCTGTGTCATTAATGAGTTCTTACAGCAGTTTCCCTTCAGAGTAATCACCTTGGGTGATGGAGGTGTGCACTTCCAAAAGCGGTTCGCCCTCGGCAGGGGCCGTGCGGGGAGGCACCATTCTCTGCCAACAGAAAAGCAGTGTCTCAGCTTGGATGCTAAAGAAACTAGTGCTGCCAGAGTCATCAGTCACTTGAAGCTATCAGCCAAAATGTCTCCTGGGATTAAAAGAGCCCTTCTTGGGACAAAGTTTGTTTCCAGTGCTTAGTACCACACCACATGGCAAAAAAAAAAAAAAAAGCTGTTGCTTTGATTGATCTCCAAATATCTGGGTAATTGTGTTATTCAGGTGCCTCTTCAGGGCTGTGATTTCTGAATTTGTTAGTGCAAAAATCCTCAGTTGGGAACTTTGATCCAGGCATCCCAGGACTTTTAGGGGGCTCTGATTTGGAACTGGCCTTCAAGCTTCACCCCAACCTATTTACTCCAATCACCCACATTAGCGCAAATAGTAACACATATTATTAAGCCTGTACGTTTATTCTTGTGGCCTTTCAAACTGCTGTTGCAGGTATATCATGCTCCAATTAGAGCTGGCCATTAAGCGCACATGGAGCTACATCAAAGCGAGAGTAGGCAAGTAACGGGTATTTGTGTCAAGTGTGGCAGGCAGAAGGGCTAGCGCTGGACCGCAGGAGCGGAGGCAGAGGCAGAGGCAGGCCAGCAATGTCTTCCTCCTGCTCTGAGTTTTACCACCATGGGTAAGCTCTACTTTGAGGAAGAAAAATGCAGTTTGATTTCCCCCACCTTAGTTATGAAGCTGACTTAGCTTAATGCATATTTTAATGGGTTGGACCCTCAGCCATACTTTCTTACTCTTCCCTCTAGTTTGATCCATTGCCTTGTTTTCTACATTTGTCGGGCACCCTGCAATTGCTTCGTTTTGTACAACGTGGAAAGACTGAGCAGAGTGCAGGTGCTTACTGGCTGGTCCTGCTTTCAGCCCATAGCCTGGGAGACTTGGCATGCTTTTGCTCTTGCGTACAAATGTACGGCGGGGCTTACGACTTTTCTCTGGTTTGGTTGATTCTGGAGGTGGCTTTGACTGTAGGTGACGAAGCACAGGGACCTCTTCATGGTATATCAGCTGGGTGGAGAGCGTCTTGTTGTGGACTTGCAGCTTTGCAAGCTGGGTATCAAAAAGGTCTGTGGAAACCTGCGCTTGGCTCAAACTTTGAGCACAGAAACCTGAGGGTGATTGACAGAGTTTGGGAAAAGTTACAGAAATAATATTTGAGACTAATAGCAACCCTAATGCAGAACATGCGGAACTGTTGCTCCAGGTTGGCCCACCTCATCCAAGATGTCAATCTGAGATTGGGCAGTGCCAAAAAGTGTTGGAGGAAAAGGGAAGAACCCCAAAGTTGTCAAAAACAGTTCAGTAAATAGACTTTGGATGACCACTGCCTTGGCTGACATGCTGGCGTTTCTTCTGGCATCTGTGGAACCTGAAGCATGGACTGCTGCAGTCTGCTCAAGGCCAGCATCTGCTCCACTTTTGACCACAGCAATTTCTCTCTTCTATAAATCGAGACAGAGGAATACCTGTAATACACACTCAGCAGTATAACCTCTATACAAACGTATTTACAGAAGTTTCTGCTTTACTTTTCCATTTGCCATTCATTATTTGATTTTTTTTTTTAATCGTTTCCTGTGTTATTTTTCTCCAGTATAGACAGAGGTATTCGCATCTGTTCAGCCTGTCTTTTTCCAGACATTTCTTTGTCTCTAGTTGGTTTTGCTGCCTCTCTCTGGGACTTTTCTCCTTCCTTTTGTTGTTTTTTTGAAATAGGGTAGCCAAAACTGAAGCCAGTTTGTTGTCACCTCACTTCTAAAGCAGTGACTCTGTAAAATACAGCATCGTGACACCCAGGAGTTTATAATTCTTTTTTTTTTCCCCCTCTATCTGGCAGCCCTGCAAACATCAGCTGACATCCTGGAAGGGTGGGATCATCCTAGTGGATTGAGAATTTGTAAATAACACTGTACAAGTAAGTAAAAGAAGATGTGAATCTCTGTCTCTCACTCTCTTTTCTCAATGCTTGCATCTAACCTGAGGCGTCATTTTAAAGTAATAATTGTTTTTTAAACCATCAGAAACATGTGTGAGCCACCCTGCCCCACAGCAGGTATGCTCTGTAACCGTGCATTTCTCAGAGAAGTGCATGGAAAAGTTTCTGCATGAGCTGGAGAGGAAACCTGAGGCCTTAGCTGACTGAGAGCCTGTATCTCCCTGAAAAACAGTGCTAAAAAAAGGTGTCTCTTCAGACAGATAAAAATTGTCCTCTGACCTCGTGCACTTTGATTTCCGCTCCCTCAGATAACAGCATCGCTGTGTGCATCTCCTGAGAATGCAAATCCCAAGCTCAGGAGTTGCTCTGTGGCTTATGGTAATGGTAACTCTGAGCCTGGGCTTGGGAAGCTCCCAGGGAGAAGGACAATTTTGCAGGTAATTTTACATCCTGAGGTGTCTCATTAGCAGTCTAATCTATTTATTCTCAAGAAGAAGAAGCGGGATCAAAGGCAGGAGAGGAATGAGATATCAAAATTAGTTCTAATGAAATTAACAAATATCTCAAATTTTATTTCCCTTAAATAGGTGTATTTATTGCTCTTTGAATTTTGCAAAGCCTTTTGAGAGTTGCTCTCATTTTTGTGCTCAGATGTCACTGCACATTTTGCCTTATGCAGCTGTCTTTTATCATTAGGGAAGAAGTAATAATTCAGGCCTCAAATTTAGCTTTTGTCTAAAAGAAAATCAGGTTGATTATTTACTGCCTATGCAATAGGATACCATATAATCCTCTCATCTGTTAGAAGGGCACAAGTTATTTATGTTAATCCTCAACCTAGATGTATGTGTTAGTAGCTGTTATTTTTTTACAATCTTTTCTTTACGTATCTTTTAATACAATGGGAAGTGGGTGACATATAGGGAAACATGAATTTGCTTGCTGCATGTGTAAGTAGGCAGGTGCTGAAGGCTTAAAGCAGTAATTCTGCAGGTCACGGTAGCCACAGTACTCAGAAAGACTGGTCTGTTTTCACGGTGCAAGTTGAGTGAAATGCAAAAGTAAATACACATCATAAGTGGTAAAAATAAATTAAATTTTAGAAGTTCTTTAGGGACTTAAGGAATCAGTAGGAAAACCAACTTTATTTTAAAGGATTTGATCTTCACTTTCACAGTGTCTTGTTGGCCAAGGTGTTACAAGCCCCAGTGATTCAAATGTATGAATCCAGCTTTCAGAATCACAAGGTGGGCTTAAAAACAGCGAGAACTGAAAATTGAATAGGAAGTTTGTTTAATGTGACTTCTGGCTCCTGAATCTTTATTCAGGGCACCTTTTTAATGCCTGACCACAGATTTTTCAAAATTAAAGCTAAGCTTACTTATTTTTAATCCCTTGCTCCCAGCAGCTGGAGCTTTAAGAAATACAGTCAATACTTGGAGAGAACAAATAGGCAGCAGTGCTGTTCAGCTGTCAATACACACATAACAGCATTGCTGCCGTCCCAAAGCATTGTATCTAATGTGTAAGTAATAGCCATATTAAAAAAAAAATCCAACAGCTTCAGTATTATCCTGTTCATTCTCAAAAAAAAAAAAAAGTTTCAGGGAGTACATCATTATTTTGCGCAGTTTTTATTTGTTCTAAATCAAAATATGTGAAGTGTCAAAATGGCTAGTATTTTACTCAAACCTGTCCTGTGTCTGGTATCAAGCGCAGAGTGTGAAAGCTGCCAGACTGACATGCCTGGATGTGGAGTTCCCATTGCTATAAATAGAAGGAGCGTTTCCAGTTTCTCTTCTAAAGGTCCTTCTACCAGCAGAGAGTTCAGTGATTGTGACTTCCAAGAGCCCACCATAAAGGAGTAAACATAGACGAGCTGTATTTTCCTTTAGCACCAAGGCTTACCTTCTCAGAGAAGACTGCCAGAGTGTTTGGGACTATGAGGTGCCCAGCGATGGGACCAGAGGCAATGGGCACAAAGTGAAACACAGGCAGTTCCCTCTGAACTTCAGGAAACAGTTCTTCACTGTGAGGGTGACCGAGCCCTGGCACAGGTTGCCCAGGGAGGTCGTAGAGTTACCATCCTTGGAGGTATTCAATAGCCACTTGGACATGGTCCTGGGCAACCAGCTGTAGGTGGCCCTGCTTGAGCAGGAGAGTTGGACCAGGTGAGCTCCAGAGGTGCCTTCCAACCTCAATCAATCTGTCTTTCTGTGGTTAATACAAGGTCAATATTGTCCCATTAGAAATGGGAACATCACAGCTGTATTAACCACCATAACCAGCTTTATAAAAGAAATCAGAAGACATTCCTCGCTGTATTTTGCTTATGTATTGTAGCCTGCATATATTTCATGTTTAGGCAGCCTATCATAATTATTTAGCTGAGTGTTTCTACGGGGAAAATTCATTAAATTGAATTCTTGTTTCTGTGCCCTGGAGAGGCAGCAGAGCAGTGATCTTGTTCTGAAAACACTTTGAGGGCAGAGAAATGACAGCCTATATTTCTGACAAAGCCAGCCTGTCACTGCAACTCCTTCTCCATCAAAAATCTCTCTCAACCCAACAACATTGGCCAGTACCACCAGCCTTCCTTGAGGCAAACAGGATTGACCTCAGCACATAACCCATTTTTTTGAGGACTGTCATTTCAGAGAGACTGAATTATTTAATCAGCAGTGACCTAATAACATGTATGTGGCAGGTGCAACAGGGCTCAGTGAACTAATGAAGTATGGTCGGCCCTAGCTCAAGAGTCTGGGGGATGAATCGGGAAGCTAATACGGGATGAGCCAGCCAAAGAGATTATTTTCTTGCACAGGCAAAGGGGAGAGCTCCACAAAGCTGTCTGAAATCCTGCCTTCCTAGAAATCCACTCCTTTAAGCTTGTGGACTGGATTCTTTGGCCCCCCAAAGGCAGCCAGGACACCCTTCCCCTTCTCTGTAACCAGCTGACAAGGAAATGGGGAGACCTGGACTTCACTCAGCATTAGCATGAAGACAACTGGAAAACCTCTGCTGATGCTGCTGACTGGGGGCAGGTGCTGAACCTTGCCAGCCAGCGTCCCGCACAAAGCACGGCAGCATGAGCCCATGACAGGCAGCTGCTCGTAAATAAAGGTATTAATGGAACGGGTTACAGTTGCATTAATAAAATATTATCCTGAGGAAATAATCTGATTAATTCTGAGAGGAAAAAGTGCTTGAGGCTGTCTCTACTGTCATGGTGTTTGAATACTTGCCGCTGACACTGCAGACGAGAGTCTGGCTCTCAGATGCCTGCCCCCAGAGAGGAGAGATTTGCCAGGCGTTAGGGCATGAGCCATGGAAATCTGGATTCAAATCCTTCTCTGCCACAGCCTTTTCTGTGGCCTTGGGAAGCCATCAGAGGTGGGGTAAACCTTGCTTAATTCCACCTGGGTAAGAGTTAAAGCTCTGGTGTCAGCTAGTCTGGGCTCCCTCTTCATTAACAGGGAGAGAAGAGCACTTGGGGAGGGCAGCTCCTGCAGTGCTACCGTGCTGGTGAGCACAGGAGGGCTCCTGGCACCTCACCACGGCCCTGGTCACACTTTTGCCTTAAACCGCTTTTTGGCAGCGCTGCCCTCTTGCCTTCCCGGCCCCGCAGCTGCTCCTTCCCGCCCTGGCAATGCCCCGTGAGCCCTGGTGCCGCACGGGTCAAGGAAGAGAAATGGGTTAACACCAACCTGGCAAAAAATGGGTCTTTCTAACCCAAACCAATTCCTTCCTTTCACTTGCTGTGAGGCCATTCGTGCTGGCACCAGGACAGTAGAGGTGGGAAGCAAGGTGGGGATGGTAGGCATGTGGGGAGCAGGACTGCCAGAAATTGAGACCTTAAATAGATGCTTGGTTTTCAACTGGTTGGCATGAGGGGAGGTGAACCCCATCATCAGCCTCTTTGCGTTGGCCCAGAGCGCTTCCCTTGGCCGAAGGGAGGATGCGTATGCCACTGGAGAGACAGGTCTTGCCCCAGCGTGGGGGCAGGCAGGCGCTAGTCAGACAGGGGCCCCAAGGAGGGGGTGGGAAAGGGAAGCCTCCCCCAGATCCTGAAATACCAACACAGACTGGGAATGCCTGGGACAAACTCACTGCAGGTGAGGGATCACGCTGAAACCATCATCAGCATCACCCTTGCAAATCCAGACCCAGTAGCATCAGCACCTCTGGCATAGCCCGACAGTCGGCCGGGGGCAGCGACCCAGTGGCCAGGCTGATGAAAGGATGTGCTTGAAAGAGGAACACCTTGGCTGTGAGCTTTGCACATGAAAAAAAAGCTGCTGGCCAGGGCCGTGAACGCAGGCAGGTTCCCATTCACTGTACCGGTGGCCTCTGCCATGCTGAGAGCACAGGACAACCTGGTCAACTGGAGGGACCCTAACTGCACCCCTGCAGTGCCGGAGTGCTCTTCTCATTTTTGAACAGTAGTGTCAAGGGTAAATGAATGAGCAGGCCTGTGAGGCAGGTATCCTATTTTAGCTCTTTTCCTCCAAAGAGAAGCTTTTAAACTTTCTAAGGTCATGAAATAGCATTTCAGCAGCAAACAAAAGGCAAAGTTGTGTCTGAGCACATGCTTGTATTTTCAAGTCACCTTGTTAGAGAGGGTCCAACCTGTTGGACACCGTGGGGACAGGAAGGCACATGTACTCACACACATGTGCATGCACACGCCTGCCTGCAGTGACGGCCATGGCATGGCTTCGGCAAACAAGCCAAGGAGCCCATTCTGGCCCCCATGTCTACGCTCAATAGCCAAATACCTTTTCCTGCAAATAACGTCATTAACTGTGATGAGCTCCAGCCACGAAAAGAATTAAGGGTATTTGACCAAATAAGGGCAGAGCCAAGTCCTCACCCAGCCCTGCAGAAAGATTTACGGCAGGCCAGGGCTCCGAGCCGCACATTGCAGAGGAGCCCTTTCCCTCGGCATTTCGGCATTTCGGCATTTCGGCAGAGTACCACGGCATGGTGTCATGTCAACGTAGTGCCATGACTCATCACCGCAGCGGCTCATCCGGTCTGTGTGTGCCTTTAATCCATCCCAGCCTGTTTCTCACATCGAGTTGTTTTGAAAGTTTGAGAAAGTTTGCTTTACTCTTGATTTCTCATTTCTGCACAGTTCATTCCATCTGGGCCTGAAAGTCAAAGCACTGAAATGTTGCAATAACAGCTGTGCTTGCAAGCTTTCCATCCCAGCTGATAATTAAATGCAGAATATCTCAAGAAAAACTCGTACCTAGAGAAGACGAGCCCAGCTGTTAAAAAAAAAAAAATACTGAAATAAACATCTGAATCGGTAGGTGCTTGTGCAAATCAAAGCCGGCTCTCCTCTTCTCAGGTTAAAGATTTAGCTGAGGTCATGAAGGACTTTGCCTATTGTTTAAACCTGCTGGTGCCTAACTCTTGCAAGAACTCGTAGCTGTGTTAAGCAGCTATTGGCAGGGACACAAAGTGTCCGCAGCCGTGGCCGTCACTCCCAGCATCTATTATCTGAAAAGACTCATTCTCTCCAGGCGCTGACTGAGCTTGCTAGCTCACCCTGTGTCTGCTGCTTCCCAGCCTGCGAGCCGGTGCAGGGGCATGGATCGGTGTTTGCGGTCCCAGAGCTAGAAGGGAAGGTGATTTACTCAAGGCTGGCTGAGGGTAGGACTTCACCCAGAGCCAGCTGGCCTCAGCCAAGATAGGATTGACTGTGCCTGCATGTTATTGATAGGAAAAGACCCACTTGATTATAGATTATGTCTATCAACTACCACTCTGGCTTGCAGAGCATGGGGACCTGAGCAAAATGTGAGCAGATCAGAGCAGCTGACCTGAACAAATGTTTATTTTTCCTTTGCTCGGTTGGGACTTTTGTTGGTTTTAATTTGCCTACAGACTGCAGCACAGTGAACAATACCTGCACACCCCCAGTTTGGGTTAGCACAGTGCAGTCCTCCTGGGGAGTCCAGTGGGGGACAGTAAGTAGCATTCACCTCGTGTGGGTACATCTCATTCAGAAAGTACCCCCTGGTTTCCATGGTCCGGCTGGGGACAGCTCCAGAAGACCTCTAAAAGCTGGAAATGGCCTGGGACCTCCCCTCTTGAAAGACCACCTAGTTTTTTCATGGAGTCACACTTCAGCGTTTCAGCTGAAGAGCAGTGGTTTGGGTTTGGTGTGGGCAGTCTGGGGTCCAGACTGCTGCTGGGGGCACCCAGGCCCCCGAGGACAGCTCACCGGGCAGCACCCGCCAGACTGGGGGGTGTCCAGTGGCCCCCAGGGTGGGTCCAGGCAGCGCTGCCAAGCAGAGGTTCTCCAGCTTCTTACCTACAGATGAAATGAAGACACCAAAGCATTTTCAACAAGAGGTCTTTCTCTTCCTTCAGTCTATAAAATCTTGATCTATTCATTGTTGGACCATATTTATTCCTTCAGGCTTACGAGTAAGGGGTGGGAAGAGGATCATTTAAAGGGAGGAATGGCAAGTGCTCGTTCCCAGGGGTGGGGAGGGCATTTTGAAGGGGATGCTACGCATCAGTGCTTTGGTGGAAGGTGCTGTGTTGTACATACACTTGACCTCTTGGAGAAGTGCACTTCATAAATCAAGGAAAAGCTTCCCTGAAAACAAAAAGTTGTAGCAAACAGGGGAGGTGATGGGTAAATGCTCATGTAGTTCATGGCTACCTCATTCTTCACAGAATTAACCATTTACCTCAACACTGAAATGCTCAGCAGGAATTAAAACTAGTTGTGAAATGAATTTTGAAAAATGTGGATCAAGTGCAAACTGCCACTGGGTTTTCTTCCCAGGTCCACAGAAGTCTTGAAACCACAGTTTTGAGAGAGGCAATTAACTCCTTAACCTAAAGATGTGCATCGACGTGCACCGTTGTTAACGGTTCCCTCAGTAATCACTTCTGTGGTCTTAATAAGCTGACACACACATTCCTCAACTCCAGACAGCTTCTCAGACAGCCAAAAGTAACGACCCTCCTCTAACGCAACCCCTGCAACACTTCCTTAATACTTTCCATGTTGCACATGTTTTCTTAATATACAAAGCTGTGGTATATTGAATTTGTGAGGGCAGCATAAAATTAATATAAAAACAAATAACACTGAATCTACCATGCTTATTTTATTAAGCTGGTTTGTATTTTATTTATTAAAAACCTCCCCCCCCACTTCAGTGAGCTAGCTGACAAATTCCCAAGCTCTTGCACTGGAGCTCTTGCAGAACTTGGGGGATTAGTTGGAAATTTAGTTCGAGCTTACAACCCTCTTGAGACAGAGGGCCAAATTCCCCTTTCAGTTATAAACTCTGGAGACTTCAGCAAGAACCTCGGTCAGACTGTTATCACCTTCAGTAACTTCCCCTTGTCAGTGAGGCTCCAGGAGGTCAAGCATCTCCAGACCTAAAATAGTTCCACCTGCTAATGCTTAGCTTCCAGCTATCCTGGCTCCCGTAAGGAAAGGAGGTCCATGGGTTGCCATTGCTGTCCTGTGTCCGAGTTGACTCTCCAGGAATAAGGTTGCTAAGATGATGCTTTTGCTGCAGCTGGTAAATGTTGCCATTAACCAGCATCTCAGGGTTTGAGCACTGAGGCTGGAGGACGACTGGCATTTTTCAAGATAAACATGGGGATTTAGTTGAGAAGTAGCTGCTGCCACAAATGTTAGGCTAGCTTTCAGCACCAGTGGTGATGACTGGTGTATAATGTCAGCTCAAGAGGAGAGGCCATAACCTTCTAGGGAAAAAAGAAAGGCCCAATGGGCACAAATGAGAAATGCACTGCACGCTGCTTTATCCTCCTTGATTTAGGGCTGACTGGAGGACCAGAAGAGCTACATTTTGTTTCCAAATTTAAATAAAAGATAATTGGTGCTGTTTCTTCCAAAAATGTAAACCATGACTATTTTAAAACATTCGAAAAATCCTCAGTAGATGGAACTACAGATAATTTCAAAATAATATTTTTTTTAAATAGATAAATTTGGTCTAGCTTTCCCAGAAGTGGCCTGTGACTTTCGCTGTTTCAATTTTGCCTGCTCAATATGGGGCACCTTAAACGGACTTGAATTTGAGAGGCTGAAAATGAAAGGCTTTTGGTTTGGCTACAGGGACAGATATGGAGGGTGAAGTCAGGGTTTGATGATCTTCAGCAGGCTCATGGCTATTCCCTTTCCATCAGCCCATCGGCACGTCCCCATCTTGCCCCACCACCTGTCCTCAGGCCCTCGTTGCTCTTGATTTAGGTATCCCCAAAGGTCATTAGGGATTTTAAAAAGCTGTCTTTTCCCCAGTCATGCCTATTGAAAGGGTGCTCAGGCCTTGTTTGTCCCTCATTTGTGATGCTCTTTTCTGACATTCTTTTCCATTTCCCTCAGCTTGGGCATGACAACGGGCCACTGCCATTTCCCAGTTCACCTGCCCATTTCCTGCGGATCCTGACGAACTGTCTGTAGTTACCTGTGTGAGTCGTACGTACACAGGGTAGGGTTTGCTGACTCAAGGCACTCCATCGTTTTTCCTTATTAGAGTTATAAATCCATAGGGAGATTTCACTTTTTGGTTTAGAACCTGTTTTAACTGAAAACTTAGAAAGCTTTGAAGCCTATGAATAGTATGTGCCCCCCAAAAAAACCAAAAAGGGAAGGGAAGGGAAGGGAAGGGAGGGGAAGGGAAGGGAAGGGAAGGGAAGGGAAGGAATTTGGCAACAAAATGTGGTTGATGGTCCCCTTTTAGTTACATCAGAATCGAGACTAAGAGGGAAAAGGTTTGCAGTAATTGAAGACAGCACTGGATCTGAATTCAGATCCAGTAAAGCATTGGCTTTTACTGGTAAGGTAAAAGTCACTCAGAGGTTTTCACATGTCTTTGCTGGCTCCTGTTCTCAGCCTGGGAGTACCTATGTATGGCAGAAGTAGGTGGTAATGCCACAGACAGCCAAATTCTTCTCAATATGTAATCTGCTCCTGGGACTTCTGTCACTGCAGTACCTGAACACCCAGCAGTCTGGAAGGTGAATCAAGCTAGATCCCCTCTGCTTCCCCAGGGGGTGAACTGGGGGTCCCAGAGGCTGCACCAGCCCTGCAGTCAGGCACAGGTCAGGTCTCAGTGGGTGGTGGGTGAGCCCGGGCTGTGTAACCCTCCCGGCCCCATGGTCCCATGGTGAGGGGTGGCCTGGGTGCCCTCGATGGGGACAGGTGCCCAAGGCAGCCCACCGAGGGACACAGGTGGCTGCTGTGTCAGAGGATGGAGGGTCACTGGCCTCACCGCCCTGCTGCTCTGGCCAGTCTTCTCTGGGCAAAAGGCACTTGTGGTTTGTAAGGAAATGAGAGATATTTATCACCCAGAAGTGATCTTGGCTACGTAATTTCTTGCTGGAAGAGGTAGTTTGGCAAGATCAACATAACCGACGTAATTGGGTCCAATTTCTTTAAACACGCCGCCCTGTATAATGAGAATAACGGAGGCCTTTTCTGCCAGGTTGTTGAGTCACAAATGTGAAAGAAAGAAACCCAAAATAAACAAATTACTGAGGGGCTTTAACTGGCTACTTTGGATCCATTTTTAAGCAAGTCTTTAGCTGTAAGAATAGTCAGAATTAAAATTCTGCTTGTATCCCGTATAAATAGCATTTGGCACTTCAGTGGAGTTCAGTGTTCAAAGTTCAAGGAATAGCTTGGGCTTGGGCTTATCCATAGATATATTGTCAGCAGTTGTTGATTTTTTTGCAACACCCACAGCATCTGCAGTTGTGTAAAGCACGTGAGCTCATGTTGGCCTTAAGTGAAAGTGGCAGCTATAGCAGCCAAGTGCTGTTCACAGTGCCAGCTCAGATAAACCTCTTTCTTCCTCGAGGGTAGCCCCAGTTCCTAAAAGTGCAAACCCACACAGTTCGCATGGGAGTGTGAAGCACAAATCGCTGCGCTGTAGCTGAAATACGCTGTCCCCAACCCTCCGCTGCTTCTCAGCTCCTTTACCAGGGGAGGAGGGTGGGTTTGAACTGTCTCAGCCAAACAACTCAGTGCTGTTTGTTGAGCAAAACCTGACAGATTTGTGAATATCCACAGAGGTGCTCAGATATGACCCTAAGTGAGATTTCCACACTTTTAAAGACTCGGGAATGGGGGCAAAAAACGTCCAGCCCATCTCTCTGCCATCACAGCTTTGTTTTCACTGTATTTCCTCCAGCAAACATCATGCAAGTTGCCCTAGTTTAGGTTCAAGGTGAAACTTTCCTCCCTGTAAAAGGAAATGTTGCTTTTTTCACAGCAAAATGGCAGTCCTGCTTTGCAGTGGCAACACAGATGTCATCCACCGCCGGCAACTCACATGCTGGTTCAATGAGGGCACTGCCATAGTTGACCTTTCCCAGTCCCCGGTGCCGGCTGCAGCCCAAGGAGCCTCTGCTTCAAACCCAGAAGGCAGCTCTGAATCCCTCCAACTATTTAAGGTGATAAAGCTTTAAATGCAATAAAGCTTTGTTTCCTGGCCTGGGAGCACTTCAGGACAGCAGACGTGCCCCCCAGCCCTGGCTCGTGCCCCCCACATGTCCCCGCTCTCTCCCTTAGGGCTGTAGCAGCGGGGTGGCTCGCTGGTCTTGGTGAGGTTTTTGTTCCATCTGGGAGCAGAATCTGGTCCCATGCAGCCACCGAAGCACCAGCGGGGCCAGGTGGCCAGGACATGGCAGCCTGGCTCCTGCACCCATCAGTCTTTGGTTCACAGCTATTTGAAGGCAGACAGGAGTAAAACAGATTTGGACAGAAATTATAATTTTTGCCCTGTTCCTTGCTGCAGTTTATTGCACAGCTGCACAAATTTGGGTTTGAGTGGGTCTGGGCCCGCAAGGCCCCACTGGCCTCAGCTGCATCCTTGTCTTTGGGTGACACGTGGCAAAACCAGCTTGTAGCTGCTCCAGGGCACCTTCACTGGCCTCTGCCAGGTGCCGTGGGGACCTCCTGCAGTCGCGGTCACGGGCACTGCTGTACGCTGACAGTGCATTCGTGCTTTTACTGTAGGAGCACGTACTCTTTCTAAACATTTGAAGCCATAAAGACTACTATTTATTTATTACTGTTATATTGTTGGGCAGTGGGGGCATGTGGCAGGGCGTGAGGGAGGGGGCTGAGCTGTGCCCTCCTCCTGCAGTGCCCCATGGGTGGGTGGTCGTGCACCCCGTGGGGACCTCTCCCACAGCAGGGTGCAGGCGATAAGGGGAACTAGATCTTGCTTGAGTCAGAAAGTGTCTGCAGGACTCAGACCGACGTATTGAGGGAAATAGCAAATGCTCCTGAACCACATAAATAAGACATCACTTTGAGCAAACACATAACTGAAAAGCAGGCAGATTGGAAAATTATCTAAAAATAGTGGAGCAAAGATTAGCAGCACAAGAATCAGCTCAGAAGCATCAGGACACTCCTGGGCTTATTCAAATCACAAGTTCTTAAAGGAGAATTGCAAAGATGTTGCAAATACACAACCAGCTCTACACATTTGTTGGGCTTGCCTGAACACCAGGAGAGCACCGTGTTTCCAGCAGGGCACAGCAGCTACCTGGGAAGTCTTAGCATTTTTAATGAGTGTCATGAAGAATTTTATTATCATGGAAAGGAATATAATAATTTTCTCAATAAAAAAATCTCCTTAGTCAGTAACCACCGCCTAGCACTGAGAGGCAATTCAGCCGTCTTCAGCTGTCAGTTCAGAAGACATATGGCAAGAACAAGATCAACCTCATATTGCCTTTCATATCAGGAAACTTTCCCATTAATAACAGGTTTGTCTTTATAATGTGTGTCTTGGAATGAAATAATTTGAGCTATGTGGGGTTTTATGAGACACTCTAGAGACAGAATTCAGTAGAAATCTCTGACCAGCTCCTCCCTTTACCTTCCCCTCGTCAGACCCAGCTTAGGAATTTCACAGCCATCCAGTTCATTTCTGTTGTACTTGCATTTTCTCCTGCCTTTCCATGATCCTGTTCGGTTCTGTTTTGAAAGCATCATTCATTAAATATTTATTACTTTATTAAACCAACCTGGCTTGTGAATGCATATTTTCTTTCCCCTTTTTTCCCTTCTTTTTACAGTGTACCCATTAAAACTTGCATCCCTTGTTGTGGGATTATGATACCAGTCTCATACTAATACTGTTGCAGCAGCTTGATAGCAGAGCTGCCTTTGTTTTCTCCTGAGTAACAAGGCTTCCAAGCTGACACCTCTCTTGTGGTTGCTGTTTGAGTCCTCACCATGGTGGCCTGAATCACCGAGCTTGCCATGAGAGCCTTCAGAAGCTTTCCGCCTGCAGCTGTAGAAATGACTCAGCTGTCCAGACACCGCTGCCGTCTGATCTCTCTCTGGTCAGTAAGGTCTTGGTTATGGATCAGCTGAATTAGTAGCTAGCTGCTGCTACAGGAGGGAAGAGCCTGTTCTCCTCCATCCCTGGGTCCCCTCTATGCCCTCCTCCAGATCCCAGTCCGAACCACTCCCCACCTCCCCGACTCTCCTTGCACCAGCTCTGGCACTTGTCTGATTGCAAGATAAGCCAAGTCAGCCCACTAAAACAGCAAAGCCGTGAGTTATTAATTCAACTCAAGGTGTCTTGTGAAACTGTACCCTCCAGCTAAAAGCACAGCTGTGCATTAAGCTATATCTGGGCACAGTTCACACTGTATATACTGAGTATACAACCTTTCATTTCTTAAAATTGGAATTATAGATTCTGGAGGGTATGGAAAAACATGTCAGCAGTGGATCTGAAACCATCTGCATTTGAACAGCTGCTAGATTGTGTGATCTCTAAGAACCAACTCCTGTGTCATTTCTCAGTGGGGCTTTCATGAGCCTGCATTTCAGTGGGAGAGCTTGGACAGCTACACCAAAACGACCTGCCCCGTGCCAGCAGCCCAGCTACTTCTCCTGTTGGTTTGTCCTCCAGCTTCAGATAGGTCAGCCCCTTTAGGCCTCCTGTGTCCCCAGCCGTGAAGTTGCTATCTCCTGTACACCAGGGTGCTCCACAGGCTATGCTCCACAGCAGACTGGGCACAACGCAGGTGGCGAATTCGTAAGAGGGAGATGTTGTAGTCCTTTCTCTTTTTTGGCTCGCTCTTGCTGTCTCTTACGCACACCCTTAATTCCCAGGAGAAAAATGTCCTGAGCTCTGGGAGTAATTAGTAAGAGGGGGCAGTAGATAAGCAGTCACAGTAAGCTGGAGCAGTGATTATGGGGCTAAGTGTGCACCTGGGAAGTTATAGAACTCCTTTTCTGAAGTGCTTTAGAGATGAAGCGTGCTTTTTCATGATGTGTTCTCATTATTGTGACCAGTCTTTCCATTTACAAAGGAGCAATGACACCTGCCAGGGCTTGCTATTGCTCTCCCCATGTCGTTATCAAAGTAGGGGAAGTCAGTTTTGAGAGCCTGCGCTGGCAGTCAGTGCTGGGTGTGCTGCTCCAGCAGCACCGCTGCCTTCCCTTGCCATGCTGGGTGAGCCTCTCTGCACCTCCGTTTAAATGGGGACAATAGGTACCTACAGCTTGTCTCCTCGGTGTCGTGAGACCGGACTCATTAGCGCTGGCAAAGTACACAGCCACCTGGATAGAAGAGAGAGATAAGCGCTCGGTTTCATTATTTGAAGACCCAGATCAAAGAGCCAAGGGCAGCCTTGATTTACCACTAGAGGTACACCTGCAAGAAATGTCTGAGTAGAAATCAAGCAGTAAAACTGCTGACAGTAAAAACAACAATGAAGGCATGAAAAAAAGTTTGCAGCTGGTCAGCTGGAACACAATGAAACGAGGAAAACCAAAAAACAACCGCTGGTTTGACTCTGACTCTTTTTACCCTCTTGTTGCAGAGGCTTTTAAAACAAAACAAATACTCCGCAGGATATATAACTTGGGTTTTTTTTTTAAAGGAAACAAGGAAAGGGCAGAAAGGGCTTTCTACCCCCCTGTAATAACTGCAGCTTTCGAAGGAAGGAGGTTCTATGTAAGACGTTAATGATTGAACAATAAATTCCTGGTAGTTAAGGCAGGGGCAAAGCACAAATCTGTCTCTGCCTCTATTCCCTGCCACTCTGACAGCCATCAAAGGTTGTCAGGCCTAAAGCCGCCAATAAATTTTCCGGCTCCCCAGCAGCATACTGTAGTCTTCATGCCCCGGTGTCTCAGGTAGGCTCCTTCACATGGTGTTATGTACAGGCTGACATGTTTTATATATCCCCTCTGGTTAGCATGCACTCACATTCCTGCAAGGTTAAAAAGGGCATTCAGCCAAAGAGAAGTAAAAGGATGCAGAAAGGTAGGTCACGGTTATCCAGGGAGGGAGAAGAAGTGCCGTGGACCTTTCTGGGGAGCAAGCCCAGGGTGCCGGGGGTGGGGGTGTGCACCCTGACTTCCGAACGGCAGGCATACCTCCGCCTGGGCTTGGGGCGTGGGGAAACCTTTGTTTCCCGCCTCCAATGCCATCCATCAGCATGACACAATGAGTTTCCTAGTCTGTAAGGTACCTCAAGACAGACATGATGAGCCGCTGTCTGGAAACCAGCCACCTAAAGGGAGGGGAGAGGTGATGGGGAGCTGCTGGTCACGTCGGGCAGGGGCTGTAAATCAGAGCTGAGTGTCAGGGAAAGGGATTTTTCCCTTGGAGCAGCTGAGGGATGCACTCTAGCCTTACTCTGTCAAATAATCAAGCCTACTTCAGCCTGTTTCAGTGCTTATGAAGGGAACACTGAAGGGTTGTGGCTGGGTGGGTTCAGGGGGGTGCATTAAAGATCCTTGCAGGACAGTGAGGAATAGAGGCAGACAGGTAAAGCAGACGTGAAAGACAGTGGTCAGGAAATGGAGTAGCTCAGCAAATCTAGGAAACTTGTTTTGATTAAATTTATAAGGAAAGACTTTAAGAAAGGGGAGCAAAAGAGACCACCAACATAGCAAATGCAAGTTGAGCTAATGGAAAGAAATGAGTTTTTATTATTTTAGCAAACATTGGTGGGGATGGGATTGAAACAACCCCCTGAATCCAAACTCCCCCCTTTAGGAAGCTGATCAAGCTCCAAATTTCCCTGCTGGCCTCAGCTCCTCTGAAGGGCCAACCCAAAGCCATGGAGATGAACAGTGGGAACATGAGGAACATCAGGAGCAGATCCAGCTCTGTGTGGCTTTGGCTCGTTTCCCAGCAGACACAGTAAAAGAGGGGAGAAATCAAACCTGTGGAGGCTGGAAAGGGTTGAGACACCAGTGGGGCTCCTCTCATCTAGCTGTAGCTGTCTGAAAGCGGGGTGTACAGCTCTGCCTGGCTGCCTCGGCTCTCTTTATTGTGTCTGGAGCTGCAAAATGCCTCCAAAGGAGGATTCATCCCAACAACTTGAGGTGCCTTTGTGCTATCAAATCACATCCCATCCCAGTTTGCTGTCAGGGCCCAGTCCCCTTGTCACCCACACTGCCCACACAGTAATTCACGCTGGGACCCACTCCCACTGATAAATTTCAAGAGGAATGCTGGCCACTGCTGGCAGGACACTTTGCCCCAGCATCTGCAGGGACTGTTCCCCAGCCCCGTTGTGGCAGACCTAATACTCTCACATACCTGAAACTAACAGCACCTATAAGATGTCTGTCCTTGGTATTGCAATAAACCCAGTGCTTCATCCACAGAAGTTCCTGCTGCAGAGGAATGAGCATGGGCTGGGATTTCAGACCTTCCTGGAAGACGTTCATTTTTTAAGAAGCCAACCCAATAAACTCCTTCCACAAGCAAAGGCATCACGGCTTAGATGGTGATGAGGAAGCCTAGGGAATGAACTGGAGGGGAAATGAAAAGAGGGCTGGTTGATCTGCCATTCCTCAAATTGAAGGGCTGCTGGGTTTTTCTGTGTGATGTTGAGGTCCTGCCAGAGACTGATACATGGCAATTGTATTGCCAGGAGGGGAAAATGCTTTCTAAGGGTTTCCTGTGCCATACGAGACTTAAATAGGTCACGTCTATGGGAGGGGAGGGGTGTCCCTTGCAGTGAGCAGTGCTGTTCAAACACTGAGCACCCAGGCCTTCTGATGTGTGGGGCACGTCAAGGCTTGGGGAACTGTGGTGTCTCTGGGGGGAATTCGTCACACCCAGCTTACCTGGCCTTTTGAACACGGTTCAGTGAGAAGGAAGAATAGCTGGCTGAGAAAGAAGTTGCAATATGAAATAAATTCCTAAAAATATCAGACACATATATAACTCTCTCCCGCTGCAAGCCCATCCCTGCTTGCTACCTCCCCACACTTCTGCTAAACTAACCAAAATCAGAAAAAGACTATATTTCAAGAAAAATAAAGTAGCATAATTAAGTCTGTTGCCATGAGCTGAATACTATTCAGGAAGTTACAGTGCAGTAAGTTACTGTAAAAACATGAGATACATGTGCTCTCAATAACTACCTATATTTGTACCCTTGTCCCGTGCTAAATTTGGCAAGAGTGAGACAGCTTCCACCTCCCCAGCTGAAGGTAAATTTCCTCACCTTAACTGAGGGGTAAAAAGTTCCCCCCAAGGGTCATGCTTATGCCGCTGTTCTCCTTCTGCCATAGCTCTGCATCCCTGCCAAGAGCTGAGGATGCTGCTGGATCTGCTCCCTAGGAGGCAGAGAGAACAATACTAACAACAGGTCATCAGTGTCTGTTTTTAAAGAAGAGCATTATTGAAACAGCACATGCTATCTTAGTTAAAATATAGCTTTTTTAGCTTTAAAAGAGTGTGCATTTTTCTGTGAATTGTTATTTTTCACACCCTTCTCCACATTTCTTTCCCTCTCAGCTTATATCTGTTTCATAGTGCACCATTTGCCCTTATGCCCTAGCCCCTTGTAGCAGACACCATGTAAACATACCAAAAAGTCCCTCCACAAGACTGAGAACGACCTCCTTTGGCTTTCAAGTCCTGACAGCACTTGAACTAGTTCTCTCCCATGCCCCCAAACTTTTGTTCTTTTGGGTATTTAGCCAGAGATGGAAGAGCTATGTTTCTTCTTACACGCTTATTATTCTCCTTCAAATGAATATGAATGAAAACGAATCAGATCATTCATCAGATATGATAAGCTCTGCGTGAGCAGGATACAGATTGCCTCTGAATGAACAAATGCTGATAAAAACCAGTATTTGAAGATAATAGCAAATTCTCTTTTATAGTATCAGATCTCCTTTTATGTGCTTTCCACCAACATTCAAGTAGATGAATTTTCCTATGTTTTTTTTGCCAAAAAATAAATCTGTAAAATGAAAATCATGTGAAAACACATCTGATAATGATCACCTGGGAAGTCGCGCTGGCAAGGCTGGTGGGACAAGACTGAAGCCTATTTTATGGTCTTGGAGTTGTTTGGTCTGAGGGAGAATAAATATGAATGATATGACCAATTACACAGATCACGTTTCAGGTAACAGCCAAATTGTAAATAGTCCCTTAGTTCCTATCTAATTCATGAACTGCAAAAACAAAATTGTGGCTTTCCAGATTCCCTTCCCAGTTGTGTTTGACAGCTGGAAGAGGAAAGTGTTGGGCTCAATTACAAATACATGACACAGCCTGCAAGCGCAGAGCTTCTGAGCCTGGCCAGGAGTGCTGATAATCGATTTTCATGGAGCAGTATTTTCACTGTTCAACAGTTTGATCTGTCACCCATTTTGGACTGACCTCTCTTTTTTTAAATTTTCAGATAGCCTTTCTTAGTGAGGAATTCCTCACCCATGAATACAGAAATATAAAAATATAAATGGCCACCATATGAGGAGCAGATGAAGGACCCTTGAAGATCTACAGCCAAATATTCACATCTCTGTGATAGGGATCTAGCCAACATAAGCATGTAGTTTGCATCTACGTTTTTGGCACTTAATGAAATAGTCTTTCTAAAGTAACCAGCTTATTTCCCTGTGGAGAAGTACATGCCTTTGAAGGTCTCCCAAGGAGATACGCTCTACGGAGCAGAAGCACCTAAATTTCTCTCCATCACATGAATAGGAAACTTTGGCAATATTTGCCTGCTCTCTGAGACACATATCTGGCAGTGGCTGGAGCCTCCGTGGCCCTCAGTCCACACTGACCAGTGAGCCTCAACTTGTTTTAGGAACCACCTCGGCAGAAGCCAAGGCTGCAAGCAAAAGTCATGTGTTTTCATCTCTGCAGCCTGCAGCCCTCCCTACCTGTTCACTGAAGTAATAGTCTGGTTAGGATATTGCATGAATGTGCAGATATGCAAAACTTTGGCAAATGCAACATCAGTTTTAAATACGTCAAAAGTCAACTGCTGAAGGGAACGTGCTGATACCATGATGCTCACGTGCGTTGGTATTTTTTTTTTCTTTCACAGCCAAGAAGCTTAAAATACTCAAAAGCGTTAATAGAAAAAGGGTCGGTAAGCATTACTGCCTTCTATGCATATAGTTGTCTATTTAAATGCCTATTTATATATTTAAAGGACAAGACACATCAAAACACACAGACAGACACACACACACACACACTCTCATATATTCTGGAGATTAGACCAGAAATAGAACCCAGATCTCCTGATGCAAAACCTTTTGCTTTAACCATTGGGGAATAGGTCCCTCTAGCCTTACAGGCTGTCAGATTAAAAGGTAAGAGGAAAAGAATCACAGAAACTTCAAATCAAAGCATGAAATCGAAAATCTGTCAGATCCGTAAAATGAAAATTCTCTCCAAAGGAAAATTCTGACACGATCATATTTTGTCATGAAATTGGAGCTGGAAACAAGGTCATTCTGGGGAAAAAAAAATAATAATAAAAAAAAAAAACCCAAACCACTCAGCATCAGCCACTTCAGTAAGAGAGTTTGAAGGGTTTTGACAAGTACTGTGTCTAAGCCAAAAAACCCCAGGGCTAGATCTTCCACGAGACTCAGAAAACTTAAAGGGACATTGTCAAAGTTGGTAGATCAAACATTTGAGCTACTTTAAACTCAGAGTAATACAGAAGGGTTCATATTTTTCTTTATTAAAAAGAACAGCTGAAAGATATTTATGAAGAGTATGGCGACATAGTTTGCATATTTATTTTGTAACTAAGGATAACAGGCTTTGCAACATTTTCTGCTGGATTTTAAAGCCTCACTTACATTGTAGGTTGAAAGATTAATTTCTAATTAAAACTTATACATTTTCTTTCCTTTGCTCATACTGAGAAAGCTATGGATAAAATCCAGTGGGAAAAAAAGTGAGTTAAAATGGGACACAGAGAGGGGGCAGGGGGGAAAATGTTTATTTTTAAGTGCAGCATGGCATCATTCTGTTATAAAAATCTGGCACAAACTGATTTTCTGAAGTGCTGAGAACCTACAGCTCCTTTGAATTCAACAGGAGATCTGAGCACTCAGCAGACTTTCTGGGAAATCAGGCCACATTGCTTTAGCTTCCCAAGACTTAACCCTGCAACAATTTCTTCACATGTCTAGTTTGGCCTACGTGATTACTCCAGCTGGAGTTAATGGGACACTTCATCGTCGTTAAGTTGGCGTTTGTGCAGAGATTAGTGGCTAGATATCTAACTTAGGTAGCACAGATGTAATCCATCTGACTGAAGATGAATAAAGACTGAAGCCCACAGTGTGAGCCGGTCCCACCAGGCTCTAGTTAATGGAGCAAACAGGTACTTCTCGGGTACAGGTCATCCCTCCCAAGCCCAGCACACAAATTAAAGCACGGGAGCATTCAGGAGCATGTGCGTGCAGCACAAGCCTCTGCGGGAGGTCGCAGTGGATCCCACTGACTTACCTGAATATCTTTTTGGGTTTTGACGTGTTCACTGCTGAGGCTCAAAAAGTCTGGATGGAAAGAGGGGGGTGGTAGGGAGGACAAAACTGGTTAGTATCTCGTAGCCCACCACAGCTGGTTCCTACATTACTGGCCACATCTGTTCACCACAGCCAAGGGTTAGTGTCACAGGAGGGGCATCCTGGTGGGACATTAGGTTTTATGCAACATATATAAGGAGGGTCAGCACCTCAGAAGGGCTTCTCAAAAGCCAGCATGCTAAGCAAGTTTAGATAAGGATTTTAACATGAAAATATTGCTAAGTCATCTGGCAGCATGTTGTTGGTCCAGGATATGAGTATGGTACTGTTGAATTAGTAAATACACAAAACAGCATTTGCATTGGTTGGTACCTTGCGTATTTATCCATGTTTCCCTTGTGATCCTTTCTCCACTGGTGTCACTGGAGCATTTTAGGATGGGAGCCCAGTTGCACTGTGGGGACATTTAGGGGCTGTTCCCCTCGGTAAGGAAGACCAAAGCCATCCTTCGTACTGGAAGAAGCCTTGTGCCGATACCAGGACACTGTATCTCAGGGCTGCAAGGCTGCGGTGTGTTTTTGCCACCTTTACTGTGAGGAGAGCAGTTTCCTAGAAGATGACCTGGCACCAGCAGGCCAGGTGCCTGCATCTCTGCAAGTGGGTCATTAAAATGGAGGCTGGAGATGTTGGCAATCTCCCTATTGCCCGTGGCAAGTTCCCACTAGCTTCAGCCTATAGAGGTCATATGTGTGTGGCATGAAGAGCTGCCCATCTTGCTGGATACTGAAGCAAGGCAAAACAAGGCACTGGAGAGGCCAGCTACCAAGTTGGTGGCCATCACATCCCAGAGTGAGAAGCCCACTGGCCGAGGGACAATTCAGGACGGCATAAATGACATTCATGAAGAGCCACGTGTGTCTCATCCTTCACCTCAGCAGGACAGGCACTCAGGGAGTACCTCTGAGCATTGAGAATAAGGATGCCTTCATCTTTTAAACTCCAAATCCCATCCCTCACCCCATCGCCAGGCTGCTTGGAAAGGTAATGGTATTGCCCAAAGCTGCAACTTAAGCAGTGATGTGCACCAGCAGGAAGACCTTGGTCTGTAGTGCCTGCAGAGACACAGAAGGCCATTGCAGGCTCTGCACACAGAAGTCTTCCCAGGGGAATTGAGGCAACTGACTGACATCCACCCCCTCAGTTTCCAGCCTCAGATTTTTAACAGCAAAAGGACATATCTCTTGCCAGTGGGAAAGCTGATGGAGGGGGAAACTTGCCCCCTTGTGTTACACTTGCCTCTCTCAGAGATGTTGGCTTCAGCCTTCAAACTGAGACTCCTCAGCCCTTCTCCTAGCAATAAGTGCCTGAAAGTCTTTCTGCAAAATTCAAGAAGAGATCATTCTTTCCATCACTGATAGGACATGTTTGGTGATGAAACAAGATCTTATTAAGGGTGTGGAACTCCCTCCTGTACTGAAGAGATTTAGACCACAACAGCATTCTTGAATGACTCACTGAGAAAGTACTGCCAAGAGAAGATCTCTCAAGCTTGAAGCTGTTCCACTTTGCATGTAGTCAATAACTATTTGTTAGGTGAGGAAGAGAGGAAAATGTAACCCCCTTGCCATGGGGAGGGGATATTTTTTATGAAATTTACAGATAATTTTTGAAGTAGGGCCTGGATCCTCTTTTCTCTGGCCAAATAAACTTCAAATTTTCTGCAGTGAGAAGAGCTATTCTCCTCTGCGTGGTCCATCTCAAGATAGGAATGAATTTGACTCCCTCAAGCTGTCTGAGGACAGAATTGAATGCAGATCTCCAGTATTTTGGGGGTGGTCCCCAGAAAGTGACCCTTTGCTGTAATTCACCAGCTGCTGTGTAAAACATTGTCATTTTCAGCTGCACAAACTGGCTGATTTTGGGGCTGATTAGATCCCATAAATTTGCTTGAGGCATGCCAGACAGAGCTAGTTGGGAGATAAAGCAAGGGAACACAGGGTCTGGGAGTCTTAAAAGCGTGAAAGCTGTTCAGTTGTGATGAGACATATAAGAGTGGGCATAAGAGGATGCGGATTTAAACTCACTGGGGGATGGGGGCATGTAGGTTTCTATGGAGTTATATTTAAGGACTTTAGGATATACATATTGTTTGAGGTGAGTATGGCCCTTTGTTGATTCACACCCCAGTCCCTGTAGGGTGAGACATTCCTTCTTAGGAATCACTAGGTATATCAGAAAAAAGGACTGTCCCCATTCCTTAATGTATTGTGATCCAGTAGGCTGCCTGGCTTAGCCACATGAGCAGCTCAGGAAAGCAATGTTCTGCTTGTGCATGGAGATGTAAACACTGACAGAGCTGACATTTAATTGCATACATTGTGTAAAACCAGGAGACAGCACTAATCTCTCATAAATCTTGCCTTTTAAATTATGCATACAGATCACTGTGTCTCCGCTGTAGGTTGTTTCCCCTGCAGAAACTAATCTTATAGCTGCCTCCCTTCAAAGGACCCTCCAGCAATACCCAGGGATGAGTCAGCTTTTCAGGCAGAGGAAACAACTTTGGTCCCTGCAAGTGGCTGAGAAAGTCTTTAAACTTTGACTCAAAATTAGTGTAGCTCTGCTCCTTTTATACTCATTTTTCCTGCAGCTGATGAACCCCTGCAGCTGGCTTCATAATGTCCTTTGCACTTTCACACTTCTGCAGTTCATTCTGGTTCAGCCCTGGTTTCCAGTTGAGCCTGGTGGTCTTTATTGTCTTGCTCGCCATAGGGATCAGCAGCGTGGCAACATCCATGCAAGGGGTTAATCATTCACCTTGTTGGCTCTTTCATTGTTTACAGAAGAAAAATAGTTTGCAAAAAGATCCATATAGGGACAGCAAGTCCCCAGGAGTCAGGGTTGGTAAAGGTGGACAGGGAGGCAGGGCTTACCCAGTGGCATGTGTCAAGGTACCATGTGGTGCAGAGAGCTAGCGAGCTTTGGGAGCCAAAAGTCTCAGTCTTAAAAAGGTTATGAGAAGATGAAGGGGATGATAGGAAATGTTTTGATTTTTGCCAAGACATCTTTGTTTCTTCCTCTGCTGCAGAAGTAAGAGAGTAGCATATGAAGATGACTGCGCTTGTCTAATCCGCTTTGTTTTACTGTTGAGGATTGAGTGGAGGGACCTGAGGAGAAGAAAGTGTCTCAGAAACAAATCCATTTCAGAGGACTGAAAATCCACCCCCAGATTTTCTGTTGACAGTCACAAGAAGTAGTTAATGAAGCCTCCACGGATGTCAACACAAGTACAGCACCCGTTTCAGTCTGTTCATTTGGCTTTGGGAAGGAGGTAAACTTGGTGGTTTGGTAAGGTCTTCTGGAATATGCTGTGACTATGTGCTCAAACATGGGGAGACTCCCAGGAGAGCAATGCTATTTCCAAAGACCCCTGCCTTTTTCTCAGTTTATCCTGTATACACAGCTGCAACCTGTGGTCCCAAACCAGACTATGCTCATTGAAAGCATCACTTACAAATTAGTATGCTAACATCCATTTAAATTATTATTCTCAGTTTTTCTCTTTGAATGCCTGGACCTCCATTCCCTGTGCCCAAATCATGCTCCTCCTGCCTAAGACAGTGCAGGAGCAGTTCCTTATCTCTCCAGGGGAATAGCTTGAATATTCCTACTTGATGAGGACAACTTAGTTTTGTACCAGATGCTAGAGATGCCACTATCACCTATTCCTACCCCATAGCTAGAAGGCACCCATATAGATCTTCTCTTGTCCAAAGCAACTGCTCATATTCTTTGCCCACTCAAGTCTCTTGGTTGGGTGTATTAAAAAAAGGTGGGGGAAACAGCTGTAACCAGTGTACTTGTTTTCCTAAAGAGTCTGGGCCAAGGGATCTCACACACAGATTTCACTTATGGGTCCTTAACGGTTTGCTGGCAGGGAGGTTTTCTTTGCTCTGTGAATATTTGAGGGGAGCGCTTGGTCAGCCCTAGCCAGTGCCATGGTTTGTCTTCCCCACCTGGTGACCTCTGCATTCACAAATAAGCATAGATTCCACCTTAAATGACTTTCCTTCCTCTGTGAGGAGTAAATGATATGCTATGGACCAAATTTTTCCCAAATGCAGTTCCATCTGTAGAGACATGGGCATGGATCAAGACCTAGCTCATAATTCATACAACATATCACAAATGCATTTCTTTGTGCTGACCTAATTGTCTAGTCTGATTTGGAGGATAAACTCTGAAAAGTACAGAACCATTTTTCATTAAAACAGGTATTTGGTCACCTTTGTTAAACTGGAATTAACTACCTGCATACCAACAAGTGGAGATCACCTGCGATGTCATGTCCCAAATGGAAAAATGACCAGGCATCCATGCTTACGTCAAGTCATGCTGGAAAAATAGTGAAGAAGGACAAGAACTGTAGAGCTGTGCCGAAAGCCACAGGAAATGCCAAGAAACATGGATTTCCTAAAGCTTGAGCATGTTAGGATAAACTTTAGTCATATTTCAACAATGTTTAGAGCAATCCTACCTCTGGCTTGGTTCACGTTCATTCCCAATAGAAAGATGTGAAACAAGTAGTAAAGGAGGTGGTTGAACTTTAAGAAGGCCTTGAATAAAGTTGACAGAGACACCAACAGATAAATCTTGTTGAACTTTGAAAATGAGTTTGTTTAATTTAATACTAATCTGAATCTATTATTTTTCCCCCTTCCTCATTTATCACTGGGTCCATCTGCATGAGAATGGGTTCTCTGTTTCTTAGACGGTCCTTTGCTGCCGGCGCACAGCCACTGGCACATGGCACCGTGACTCCTGCAGTGCTGTAAGCCCCGTGGGACTCGGCATGTTTTTTGACTCCTATCTGATGGGACAACAGTAGTGGCAGTGTATGTGGCATCATCCACCTCTCTGCCACACGCAGAAGAGTCCTTTATAACATTATAATTATTTCTCAGTAATTAAGATCATACCCCAGACACAAGGGAAAAGAACGAGCCTACCTTATAAAGCTGGGGTTTTTTTAGGCTTCTGGATCCTTCAGGATTTTTCTAAGGGGGTAGGGATCTCTGCATGGGGAATTTATGTCTGCTGAAAATAACTTTGCTTTTCTTTTCTCTCAAGGGAGGGACTGAGAAGCTGTTTATGGGCCTCGCGGGGTCTGTGCATTGTAATCTGATTGTAATTTATTTCTTTGAAGAAATACACCAAAATCCACATGCTGGTCTTGATCTGGTGATCAGCGTTTAGTCTTCAATCAGTGAAGTTGCTGACTGGGGTGGGCGGGAGCAGAGCTTGCATGATGTTTTTATGCAAAATTTCTGTAGTAATAGATTTACCAAAAATGACTGTATGAATATTTATTTTAAAATGTTAGGCAGCAACAGAAAACACACATTCAGAAAACAAAAATGATTCTGTGTTTTCCCCTTCCGAAACAAAATATGATAACATGTCTTTAAACATTTGCTTGTTTAGAGAGAGACCTGGACCTCGGCTCAACTGTAGGGTTTCACCATGCAGAATCATAGTCCAGATGCTGCAGGTGAGAGTGGGGATGATGAAAAGGGCTTCGATCCCCCACTGTGGTCAGCCGACAGACTTCATCACTCCGAGAGTCTGGTTTGATTTTCTGCCTGTCCAAAAAATGTCTTTGGACTTTCAGACTTGCAGCTGCAGAAGCTGCACGGTTGTTGGCCTCGGAGCAGCTCAGCCCGTTTGGTACCCAGCCCACGCGGTCCGCATATGCTTCATTTGCTTACAGGAAAAACTGCCATTCAGATTTTAGGTTTACTGGGAGCCTTGTTAGTCTCCCACAGGAAAGCATGGCTGGCTCAAAGGTGGTTTTTTTTGTCTCTCACTTGGTGCCCTTGCTGGCAAGTCACGACACTCCCACAGGATGGAGATGGATGCGATATTCCCACAGCTGCAAGCACCTTGCTGCTGGCCCAGTCGTTTGCAGGGTAACCCCGCTGCAACCCACACCAGGGGCCTCTGAACAGCTGCTGCAGCACCGTGTCCTACAGACACACGTGGGGGGATATCGTGGGCTGGAGAGAGCCCACAGAGTTTAGCTTCCAAGGATTTCACTTCTCAGTCCTTTAAACAATAATTGCACTCATTGCAAACAAGTAAAGGCTGTGTGTACTCCAAAATGCTAATGAATGTTAGCACCACAGTCAGTCAAACACTCCTTTCATTGGCTCGGGAAAAATAAATGTGAAAACATTTTCAACTTTTTATCTTAAATTGCCTCAGATTGAGGCCAAAATTGTGCCATTTGTTTTTGTGTGGGTAGACTTCTGCAAATGTCAGGCAGCGAGGAGGTTTCTGCACAGATGATGTAGGGCTGAGCTGGATGAGACCATCTGAGAGGTCGCCACTTCCAGTCCTCCTGTAGGGACTTCAAGCACGGGCTCAACTTTTCTGTACAGGGAGCAGTTCTTCTAAGTCGAGGAGGTTGCTCACAGTACAGGAGTTTAAGCATGGGTGTAAACCTCTGCATGACCAGGTCTGAGGTTATTATCTGCGCAAACGTGGCTGGCGCATTATAACTAGCAATTGTTAAGAAAAGGGCTTAGAGATACAATCACAGCTTTAACACCAAGGATTATGCAAGAAAATAGAGACAAAAGGGGAATTCTTTTCCTTTTATTATATTTCTCAGTGCAAGTATTATGAAAGGACTCTACATGCATCTTTTCATCATTTTCCCACAGTCATTTATAATAATCTCTTGGAAGAATCAAACTGAAACTTCAGTCCTTAAAGGAAAACTTTTCCCACTCATGCATTTGTTTTGTTATGTAGACATTCACGTGAGCTGAGACGTGCCATGAAATGGAATTTATATCCGACCTTCGAAAAGCCAAAGCTTATTTGGGGAAACAGCATGCAAGGAGTTAAAAGAGTTGCACAAAGCAGATCCCAAAACCAGGTAGTGAGATGCTAAGTCTGGCAGTTTCAGCCAGTCCTCTACATCAGACTAAAGCCTGCAAGATACATTTTAAAATCACCCAGGAAAAAGAAAACATGCTCTTCTAATATGGGTCAGAAACACTAATTAGGTGAAATTGTTTCTCATGATCAGTAACTCAGCAGTTCTCCTCCAGCCTCTTTGTTAGAGAATCTGCATAAAAATAGCAACAAACAGCCTCCGAATCCTTCTAAACACCAGTCGGGCTTAAATTTATCTCCCCTAGTGCTTCCTTGTGACAGTGGCGATGACAGCGTCGATTAGATAGGGCTGGCACTTCACACCGTGTGTCACTCCTCATTATCTGAGGAGAGCCCGCATGAGAGGCAGGTGCTGGGGAATGAAAGATTAGGTGCAGCGTGTGTAATCAGCCTAAATCCCTCACTACCTCCACCGAGCGATAACAAAATGTAAGCGGCTCTCTCCAGAAATTCTTCCCCACTTTCACCATGCTTGTGAGTCTGCAGGTCTAATTACCCTAACCGTGGCTGAGAAACTGCACAGCGGAGGCCAGCGCTTCCAGGATGATGTTGGCTCTGGACTGCAGGCTTGTATTCCGGGCGATTTCTGTTCTCCGAGGAGCACGTGCAGTCCTAATTACACCGCCTTAAACGAACACGCAGAAGTTCGCCTCCCTCCCTTCTGTGCAGATGCTTAAGCTTTTCTTCCTCAGTTTCAGCAGATCCTCTTTAATTCTCCCTAATGGCTCTCACACTCCCTGCAAATAAGCAAGTGAATTTTGCAAGTGAACGAACATAATGAAAAGGCAAGGTGTGAGGCTTGGCGACATGGATGGGATTTCGACACTTGCCGCATTAGTTTTAGTACTTCTTAATGTGCCAGTCAACGTTCGACAGTGCGGCTGTTAGAAATAAAGTTCCAGTAATGAGATCTAGCAAGCTTCGTGGAAAAAAGACAACCCTTTTTCGGTGCCAATTACCGATGAGAACTACTTGGGCTTTCTGCACGCTTTCAGAGACAAATTGCTCCTCTGATTTGAAATGAGAGCACTGGCTTGTTGGGGGAGAGCCAGGCCACGCTAGGTAAGACTCAGGCACCTGGCTATGGGAAATGATTCATGCACGCTGGCCACAGAAAAGAAAACACGTAGCTAGCTTGACAGGAGCCTTAACAGTAAGGCTACCACTTACCGCCTTCCCAGGCTGTCCCAGGTACAAGGTGTCTGCAATCAGCTCTCCTGTTAGAGACACGCGTGGGAAGGCTTAAAGGAGGCAAAATAGGCAACTGCCATCCACACATGAGAAATTACGGACCGCAGGAAAGTGAACGGGCAAAACTGAAACATTCAGTACTTGCCAGTGGTCGTGGATTCAGGTTACAGCTGGTGAAATGGCAAGCGTGATGCATGGAAACCTCTCAGTGTTTCATTGGAAGGCTGGGGCGTTAATGAGGAAGACCAGCAGAACATACTCCTGTCCACCAAAGAAAATAGGCTAAAGCCAGCGAAGAAGTGTGGCGGTGTGTGGGGAAGGTGAAGGGCAGTATTATGGTGGTGGCTAGTAGCATTCAGAATCACTGACCACAGTCAGCACCTGTGGGCACCGCTGCTCTGTCCTGCCAACACGGTCCCACACCATCGACCTTACGGTTTAATCATGGCTGGACGAAGCACCCGAGGATGCACTGTGGGGAAGACTCACTGGGAGGTGAACTCCATGCTCTCTTTGACTTTTTTGTCATACCAAATGTGTATCAGTAAAACCCACACGGCTGCTGCTTGGATGGACGCATATAAGATGGTCCCCACAACGTGCTGATGTGACATTGCCATGGCAGGCAGAAGCTTTGCTGCCTGGCTGAAATGCCTGCCTAAGCATGCTGGCCTTCCCAGGAGCTCAGATGTGCCAGTGGTCTCCTTCCAGAGACCGAAATCCAGCCAGGGGCTTCTGTTTTCTGCTGGTGCTCTGGGTATTTATCTGAAAAATAAAAGGATCCTCCCATCTCACAAGGAAGCACAAGTCAGGGAGAGGCCTGGGGAGAAGACCTGGATTCCGGCTTGGGCTGCATCTCCCTTAAGCTGCTTAAAAAAGCAACCTTGCATTTTGCAGCTGCCCTCACTGTGTGCTGAGTCAGGCCTGCGTGGAAAAACAGTGTTTTCCACTGTGGAGAGGTAAATAACTACACTCGCTACAGTGTTAGGCCCGTGCAATGATCTGGAAGGAAGAAGAGTTTTCCATGCCACTCTGAGTCACCTCATGCCCAATTTAGTGGGCTCAGAGGAACATCTTCCCCTCTCCAGCAAGAGGCCATGACTTTGCGCTAGCTGGGAGGCAGGCATGATTTGGCAACAGCTGATGCAAATGTTTCCCAGTCCCCGGGGGAAAACATTTAGTCATAGAAAAATCCCAGTTGGTTGCTTCATACTTAAACTGCTGCCCTGTGCAGCTGAAAAGTTAATTTGGGAAAAATGGTCAGATGACAAAGTAAGGAAAATATAGTTAAATGGTCTTAATTCTATTTTTAACAATTGATGTCGCTGGTGGATGTAGTAATACTGGACATAACCCTTACTTAGAACTCTACCATTTGATCTTTGTGGTCACAGAGCATGTGTTTTTGTGTACTGAACATGAAAATAGGAAAAAAATCCACTGCTGACTGTCTGCTCAGGAATGGGGCTTGAGCAGGAAGAATGCATCAAGTGAAATATATGTTTTTATAGGCGGCAATTTCTCCTTGCTTTGTTTTCCTGCATTTAAATCCAGTAATTTCTACTCTGTGCATGTTTGCTTTTCTGTATGAAAATTGTAACCACGCTGAGTATTTCTAGTGCTAGTGCTAATTGCAACCGACTCACAAAAAGAATATTTCTTTTTCGGTATTTACTAGATGTCACTGATTTTCCAGGCTTGCAACCTGACCGACCCATAGGCTGAACACCTCTGAGCTCCACTGAACCCTTGCCAGGTATATGGCCAGTTGTTGCAGCCTTCTCAAAATGAGAATCTGCCTCTTCTGCATGTGCAACCACTGTGACACCAAAATAATCCAAGCTTTTCAAAGCTACTCTTGGTCTAGGCTGATGAGAAGTGTGGAGCTACTTTTGCACTAAGGCATACTTGTTACTGATCAAGCCGCAACCTGACTCCTGAAACAATCCCCTGGGAGGCATCATTATTGCTTCACCTTCCAGAAATATCACATGCAAACAGGTAGGTTCTTCTGATGACCAGGTAGGTAGTCTTGTCTATGAAGAACAGTTCACCGTCATTGTAGGAAGGCAGAGTGGCAAGCGGGCCTACAAATGCTCCAAAAGCCCCTTTTCTACTGTCAAGGAGTGGAAAACGCAGATATTCACTACTCAGATCTTATTTCACTGTCATATCATGACCCTAAAGGTGAATGTTTTTCAAGGATAAGTAATAGAGATGTTCAAAAGCCAGAGTGTGGGAAAGATAATGATAGTTTTGTCTACATAGGTAGCTAAGTCTGCTCTCCAGGTAAGAAAAACACATCATAGAATCATAGAATCATTTGGTTGGAAAAGAGTTTTAAGATCATCGAGTCCAACCGTACCTGTCCACTACTAAACCATGTCCCTAAGCACCTCGTCTACCCGTCTTTTAAATACCTCCAGGCATGGTGACTCGATCACTTCCCTGGGCAGCCTGTTCCAGTGTCTGATAACCCTTTCAGTGAAGAAGTTTTTCCTAATATCTAATCTAAACCTCCCCTGGTGCAACTTGAGGCCATTTCCTCTCATCCTAATATGATATATATGCACTTTTGGCCACTCACAACCTGAAGTCTTTCTGCTGCTCCAGTGATGCTATAGGCCCTCCACATGGTGCTTGGCCAAGTCTTGAGCACAAATCACACTGTGTTCACATGAAAGTCAGTTTTAGAAGGATACACAAAACCTCTTCCCACAAACAGATGTTTGGGATCTTGGACAATGAGCTGTGGCTCAGCATTCATTCTCATTACACGAGCATGGAAATCCCAGAGGAACTGGGAGCTGATGGCCCTCATAAGCTTCCTGGCATGCCCGGTGGAGGCAGAGAGCCTGGGAGTTTCTAGTGGACTCTTACAAAGCTGCGGAAGAGAAAAATGTAAGCTAATGCGTACAAGAGAGCAGTGGAGAGAGTACATTTTACAGAAATTTTCTAGAAAAGCCCTCAAGACTAATTGTGTGAAGTGGTTAGGAAAGTATAACAGCCTTCAAGATATGCTTACTGCTTCTCAGAGAAGACAGCATGAATTGGCTAGATCCAGTATATTGCTCTGCTCATCAGCTGGATAAAAACTGTTAGCCCTAGCACACCGCATGTTGTGCACAAGATGCCGGTGCAGTAGGTTGTATATCACTTTATGTGCATAAAACTGAAAGCCAGCAAAAGAACTGCAAGGCCTGACCAAGGAGATGTACCCGATGTGCTCAGCTGAGATGTGTACAGCCCCACATGTATTTGGCTGGCCCATGAACCACGAGGATTTGAGGGTTAAACAAAGTAAAGTTCAGTGCTGTGTCCTTTGGAGGACTCTGACACAAGAACCACCTTCAAATCTTCCTCGCCATCCAAGGGGGAGGCGGGGAGGGAAGGAAGAGGTGGACAACACAGCATTGGTGTGTGAGTGAAAAAGTAGCTGGAAATTGCTGTCCTCAGGGTCAATTCGAAGCGCTGACTCACTGTGCAAAATTACCGTGCTGCATCAGCTGATGGCAGCGGTGATGAAACCAGGAGAACGTCACCACGTGGAGGGAGCACGCCAACCCGACCCACGTGTTGCAGTGCTCTCTGTGTCTTACCCAGCTTGCCTTCCCAGATGGCTGGGGGGCTTTCATAGCCACCGGCTGTTTATTTGGGGGTTTCTAATTGTTGCTATGGTAATACTTAAAATTTGCATCCCAAAACTTACCTTGTTCTAACCTGCTCATTGTCTAGACAGCCTGCGCTGGAGGAGGGAAATTATCCATGCTACAGAAACTGCAGCCTGGATTCCTGGCTTTTTTTTGTAGAACCAGGAAAACAGAAAGTACTTGTCCTACTTTCTAGTCAGTAAGCTGAATTTCTGCATGTTTAATTATAAATCAAATAATTGACTACAAAGCTATTGTGGTATGGCCTTCCATGCTGTTGATGGTTTTAATTGCAAACTGTTACATGATGTGCTTCAGTAACAAAGAATGAGCCCTGAAGTAGAAGAGGAAATGTCCTACTTTGACTCTATTTTTACAGTCAGGATGCAGGAAATTTTCCAACGTGTCATTCCTCTCCATGATGGACATGAACAAAAGAACTGAAGGCCACGTGAGATGCCAGCTGGGGCTGGGCTGGTGGTGCATTCAGCATTTGTGGGGACTGCACAGGAACTTGCTGCAGACAGTTTCTGCTGCCCCTTTTTCCGGGCCCACCTTCACAAGAGTCACAGTCTTCCTGATCCCCAAAGAGGAGCTTGCATGGCTCACCCTGGAGGGGTGAGGCAGACCATGGTGTGTATACTGAGAACCTTCATCACATCAGGCAGCACCCCTGGCTGCCGGTCACCCATGTGAGTAAGCAGAGGGTGATGCCAAAGCTCCCAAACTCCTCAGTGCCCATGGTACCACTCATTGCATGAGGAGGCGGGTGTACCTCCCTCTCCTCTCCTCTCCTCTCCTCTCCTCTCCTCTCCCCTCTCCCTGGCCACGGGGATCCTAATGGCCCCCATGCCCCTGTGAAACACTGTAAAATAACAACCCTTGATGCCAGGGCCTGCAAGAGGAGTCCCAATGGAAGTTGGAGGCTCTCCTTCCCTCAGACCCTCCAGTGGTGCCAGGCACAGGGCTGATACATATTGAATTCTCTGGGAGATGGTGGCACTTGCTTCTGCTGGACCAGACCACTGTCTCTTGTTCTCCCACCATGCTCCGTCTGCTCAGTAACCTCCTTGTAGGTACTGGAAGGTCTCCCTGAAGCTGTCCCTTCTCCAGTCTGAACAAGCTCACATCCCCCACCATCTCCTCACAGGGCAAGTGTTCCAGCTGGGTAGCCCTCTGCTTTGGTCATCAATGACTTCCCTGAATCAGGGGCCCCAAAACTAGACACAGTACTCTAGATGTGTTCTAACAAGCAAAAAGTAAAGGGACACAATTACTTATCTTGGTCTACTGGCTAAGCTTCTCTTGATATAGTTCGAAATGCTTCTTTCCAGATACTACTGGTTCAGGCATTGGCCAGGTCCCATGCTTACTCCATCAGGTGAGGGCTGCCTTGAGTCCCAGAGCCTTCCCCGTTTGGTGAGGCCTCTCACCCTGGCCCCACATTGCTCCTGCTACCACGGTGCCTCTCCTGCCTGGTGCCCAGCCTCTGGGGGCTGCCTCCAGCCTGTGTCGGGGACATCTCCACTGACTCCACCAGAGCCCTCTGCTTGCTGCAGAAACCTTCCCAGGCACGGAGTGGCGAGATCCCGTACGATGGAGGCATTGGCACTTCTAGGGCCATCGATGGAGAGACTGTGTTGGAGGAACTGTGTCTCTAGCACTGGACCCCCAGTCTGAGGGAGGTGTCAATGCACTGGAGAGACCTCAGTGGAGGGCCATCAAGGCACATAGAGGGGGAAAGAGCACTTGTTGTATGAGGAGTGGCTGAGGGAGCAGGGTTTGTCTATCCTGAAGAAGAAACTGCAAAGGGAGGGATCTACTTGCTGTCTGCAGCTACCAAATGGGAGGATGTGGAGCCAGGCTCCTCTCAGAGGAGCACAGGGAAAGGACAAGACACAATGGACAGATCACAGCAAGAGAAATTTTGATCAGATACAAGGAAAAAGTATCACAGAGAGGGAGGGCGAGCACTGGAACGGGCTGCCCAGGGATGTGGGTTCTCCGTCCTTGGACACACTCAAAACCAAACTGGACATGGCCATGAGCAACTTTTTCTAATTGGAATTGCTTTGAGCAGGGGACCTCCTGAGGCCCCCTATAACCCAAATTTTTTGGGAATTTTATAATCTGGAAAATTCTTTACAGAACAGACAGTGTGGATGTTTTCATTGAACTGTCTTCAGCAGTGAGAAAGGAACACTTGTGCACATCTGTACCAGGCAGCAGCCCCTCTGACCGCTCCTCCAGAGGTCCTGGCTGCTCTTTTCCTCTCATGTCATCCATCTATTTCTGCCCTCCCCACCCAGGACCCCACCAGGTTGCAAAGGTTTATCTAGAGGAAGGTTTTGGGAGGATCCTTGTGCAGTACCTGGAGCACATTGAAGTGAGAAAGATGAACGAGATCTTCCCTCAGCAGAGTATGATCCTCAGCTGGGCTGGAGCCAGGCCAAACTGGATGCTTGGGGAGGGGCAAGGAGTGCTGATGGGGAAGGGCCGTCAGCCTTCCAGTGTGCCAGGAGGAGGTTAGGAGGAGGCTGGGAGGTGGTGGCTCAAACAGAAATGTCTCAGAGGTAAAAACCAGTGCTGGTGGCAGGTGCCTGTTGAAGGTAAGGACAGGTACAACTTCAACCGGTCAGGAGAAGTGGGGAGGGGAGAAGAAATGCGTGTTGTGTGGCCAGACATGCACAGACATGCAAATTTCTTAAAAGTAATTTTTTCTCTCCTCCTGTCCCCAACTCTGTTCATCACCTGCACGGAAGGCCTTCTCAGAAGCAGCTGTAAACTTACTTGCTTTCTTTTCCTTAGAAAAGAAATCCTGAAAGCCACCACCAAGATCGACTGAAAAATACTCTCTCCTTCACCCATGGACAGGAAAATCTGGACCCTTTCTTTGTCGAACGCAGAGACTGAGCAGAGCCAATTACCTGCAGTGACAAATAGTGTTACAGCGAGTCTTTGGGCAGAATAAATGTAAAATCCTCCAAGTCAGCTACGACATCTTTCAGGCATATTTAGTCATTGAAGCTGAATATCCCCAGCTGTGCTAAACTGTTAAGCTGTTGAGTTTCCGTTTGCAAGCTACTAACAAAATGTAAGCTAAAATAGTCTTGCTGTGCCTGCTCTTGCCTAGCATTGCTGAGGGAAATGAAACTTAAAGCGCAGACCAATTCAAGTTTCTTGGAAAAAGACCCATGTCCTTCATAATAGTGATGTGTTCCAGTAGCTTGCTGCTAGAGCGGATTTTTTCTTTAGCAATGTCTAGGGATGTGACTCCTTAAACAGGGACAAGTGAGCTGCTGCTTTATTGTATAACGGAGTCTCTCTTGACCTTGCTCTGCTAAGCGTACCGATGTGGCTGTGCAGAACAGAGCACCTCTGTGCTCAGGGAATTTTTTGATCTTGCATTTCTTTAAGTAATGAGAGAGATCCTTTTTCCTTTCTCTTGTGTGCAACAGCAGTTTCTAGGCAGTATTGACTTAAAACCCTCTATTTTTATATGACTAACTATAGCAGCATAAAGCTAAATGGTTGAGATGACTACGAGAACTTGAAGTCCAATCTCTAATTTTTTTTTAACCAAACTGCAGCATATGCATGCATGAAGACAAAAACCCCAGGGAGTATAAGGGGGGAATCAACAGGACAAACTAACTGACAAAGCTGGGATTTAAAGCTAACATGGGGAAGTATAAATCTCCCCGAGCCATTGTGTTATTTCAGCGTGAAGCGTTTGTGGAGGAGAGCTGGTTTCCCCTCTTCCACCCTCCCTGGCGGGCCCCGGTCTGTGCATGCCCCGCGCCAGTGCCTCTCCAGCTGCCAAAGGCATGGCGTAGGCAGCTGATCCTCTGCCAGTGAAGACTGATGCATTGGATTTTTTTCTTGATGTGATATGAAGAAGCAGAGAAGGTTGTTGCTATGGCAGGGGGCTGTTTAGCAGGGTCACCTCATGCCAGGGGGTCCAAGCGTGGCAATTCAGGGAGTCTGGATGGCAGCCCAAGGCTGCTGGGGCCATGCTGAAGCAGGGTGACTCCTGGTGAGGAGGAAGAGGATGAGGAGGATGAGGACGAGAGGATTCAGGCCTGAGCCCTGCTTGCAGGTGGCGGTGGCATCCTGCCTGCCAAGGACCTGGCAGAGATGCCCAGCTGCAGGGGTGCAGGCAGAGGTCCCCGTCCCCCAGGGGAAGGGGGAGCCTGTGCTCTAGCGGGCGTCCAGCCACTGCTGAAGCGAAAGCCCCGCTTGGAGAAGTTGGCTCCAGCGGAGCAGCGGGTTTTTCTTTTCCACCCATATTTCTATGCAGCCCCAAGAGCAAATGATGCTGGCTGCCGTCTTGTGCAAAGCACTGTTGCTGTGATCTGTATAAATAATTACCAAAACCTTTGTTTATTAATCTCTGATTAAAATCCTAAGTAATTTAGATGCAAATTAACTGCTTCGCTTATGATCCTGGCGAACGGCCAAGCCGGCCCTTGGCGTGGCAGAGCTGGCTATCGTCCCTGGCAGCCATGCCGCTCTTGGGCCTTTGATACCCTGGCAAACATTGCTAAAAACCCCTCAGCGGCATGCTAAACCCCCGCAAGGTGCAGAGCAAGCCTGTGCCAGGGAGGGGTAGGAGGCACCTGATGGCTCCCTGGCTGGGAGGGCTGGGTGAAACCTCTCCCTGCTCGGGTGGGACCAGGCACACTTTCCCTCTTGTCCCAAAAAAGCCCCAGTGCACAGCTGCTGAAGCCCGTGCATTGTCAGCACGTGTGTTTGAAGGGCTGCAGACCTCTCCCCGAGTGCTGGAGGATTTCTGAAGGATGCTCTTTGCACAGTGACAGGGGAGGGAGTTGTGGGCAATCTCCTTTTTCTTATAAACTTCTGGAGGGTAAGTTACTACTTTGGCAATATTTTTAGCCATGAAAGAGAGTGGATAGCCCAGATTTTTCTCAGCTGTGTGCAATGATAGGGAAAAATACCCAGCTAGGGTCTCATGAAGGCAAAAGAAGCTATTTGCTGATTTTTTTTATATTTGTGGCTAATGAGTGTAAGGTAAGCTATTGATTAGATGGATTTTGTTTCGGTAGCTGAAGACACTAATACTTCTAGGCATTTCTCAGAGTAAAAAACAGGTTTTTGAATGGCAGGTTATATCTCTCCCCCTGCCCTTTCCAGGGCTGGTGACAGCTGGAGAGAGCTGATGCTAGAGACTGAGGCAAACCTGTGATGGTTGTTGCCATGTTTCTGCACTGCCTGAAGATTATCGTTCCCACTCTCTCACTGCAGTGACTCCATTTGTTATTCTACTATTTGAAGTAATGACTTTTTTCAAAAACATCCTCAAATTCTCAATTTAGTAAAAAAAAATTGAGCTCTTTTAAATGTAAAACAATTCATATTTTTTTATGTACGTATACAAGGAAAAAAATAGTGAAAAGGCATTCTTCCCTATTGTCCTCAAGGAGACTACACCGTCCCTGCATATCTCACCAGCAATGTGATGATACACTGGTGTCCAGCCAAAAAGCACTTGAAAACTCCTGGGGCCATGTCCTGTGCAGTCTTCTCCCGCAGGGGTGCAGTGGCACAGCCAAAAGAAGGGCCGTGCTGCTTAGATGGCGGGGCGAGCGCCAGGTTTGAAAGCCAAGTACCGTTTTACATTACAGACCACAGTCTTTAACAGACTAATTCCTAATTAGAGCCCCGTGGTACAGGCGTGTGAAGGCACCGTGCTCCCAAGACCAGCAGGGCTCAAGAAGGATGCTTTCCTGCAGGTGCACAAGCTGCAAATCCTTTGGTGCCTACTGGGGACTGAGCCCCAATCAAGGGGTACGGGGCATTTTGTGGTTGTGCTGAGCAGAGACTGCGAAGACTTTTCTTCAGTGGAGCATTGCCAGGCTGCCTGGTTTTACGGCATGAGTAGGACTGGATTTCCGAGATGCTCCAGGTTGGGTCCAGCCCACCTAGCGGGCTGTGAAGCTGTGGGAAGCCAAGAGAGGAGCATGGCCCTGCAGCATGCGGGCCAACGTGGCTTTTGCGTGGTGCTCAACAGCTGCAAAAGCTCTTCCCCCATGTCACTGTGGGAGGGCGTTGGTGTTCCTCCAACTTGAAGTGGACATGCCAGAGGCTGAGGATACTTCAGCAAGTTAGACAAGCTTGCTGGGTTGTACGAGAGCCGCAAAAAGGGGGTGGATTCATTAGCTTCTAAGAGCAGAGATTGGTAATACAAGTTAATGGCAGCTCACGGTTGGACCCGAGATGATAATATTTTCCATCAAAATAATAGTTTATCATGCAGTGCTCTCTAAGGCCAAACAGAATTGGGCTTTGATGATAGCTGCTTTGGGCCTGAAGACAGGAACTTCATATCCAGTGACTTGTCTGTTTCTCCATGGCCTGTCAGTAGCTCTAATAAAAGATGTTTCTCTCCCCACAAGCTTCAAGTCCTTAAAGCTAGAGCAACAATCCTATTAAAGGCTTGGTTGTTTTGATATTTAGAGTAATAACTTTTTTTAATGAAGGAAAACTTTGCTGCATTTTTTAAAGGAAAACATCATGGTGGGAAGTAGCAACCAGAAATGTAGGCTTCCACAAATCACACTGCAAAAAATCACATTAAATCTTGTAGTAAATGGGTTTGGCTGTTCACAAATTCTGTCATATACTAGAGCGCTTTCCATGAAAACCCCCTGCTGGGCTCTTAAAAGCAAATTTAAAGAATTTCTGAGGGTTTGGACTTGCTCCAAATTGTGCCATTGAGATAAAAAATGCTCAGAAAATAAAACCACTACTATTTTATCTTATGCTGATAATATGATCTAATTTGATTGTTGTTTTTTCCCTTGACTGCATGAAGTGAATTAGCCTGCCTAAAAGGGAGGTGAAAATAGATCATTGGAACCAACTGAAGCAGGTACCCCTTGAGAAAATAAGCTCTTAATTCCCTAGGCAGTTCCCTGGGAAGGAAACACAGTAATACTTTGTGAAGGCTGAGCTGGTGAACAGAAACATGCTTTTTTTTTCCTTCCCCCCGCTGCCCCCGGCACTGAACTGTGCCACCAAACTTGAGAGCAGCTTGGAAAGGCTGTTTTCAGAGCTGAATTCCTTGATTTCCCACCCTTAGCCAAGGTCAGAGCTGTTCCTGGGAGCTACATGGCAGCCTGGAAATAATCAAGTTATGCTGAATAAATCTTTCAAAAACGCTTTACACGGAAATATATGAGGAAAGGATGCCTTCCCTTCTAAGATGTTTGCCTGTGTATTAAATGCTTTCCACTGTCTCAGGAGAGCCCGGCAAGCACACACAGCCTGGTGCATATAGTTTGTCAAAGCCTAATGAACTCTTTAGTGGAAGTTCTCTGTGGCTTTGTGGGGATTAGGCTAGCAACCACATTTGTGCTTCGAGCTGAAATGAATCAGTCTCTGTAGGCAACCTGACTTCCAGAGTGTTTTCCTGTCAAAATCTGTCTCAAAAAAAAAGGTATTCTCTTCTTTTGCCTTCTTTCCACTCACCCCCTTCTCCCATGAGCATGTATGTACCTTTGGCACATCTATCCAGGTCTTTCAGGGCTTTCACAAAGTTGAGAAGCAGCAGACCACCTGGCAGCAAAAATATTTCCTATAAGGATCTGTCCTCTCCACTAGATAAGCATTCTCCTGGGCACTTCTGGTCTGCACCACCCCACCCCTCCAAAAAAAAAAAAAAAAAAAAAAAGAAAAAGAAGAAAAAGAGGAGATGATTTCCTGGAAAAGGAAAAAATAATTATCCTTTATGTGAAAGAAGGGAACTCAAGCACAAAACACAAATCTTGTAGAAATTCTTCATTTTCCTCAGAAGTATGGAACTACACTTCCCCTGAAAATTTTGGAAGAAAACTCAGACGGTCTGTGTAAGCAGAGATAAATCTTCCACATGCTTCTAATCTACTTGACAGCACCCACAGTGCAGCTTCACACGCTGCATGCACACCCTTGCTTTGGTTGCTGGAAACCTGGTCCCTGTGTGGGTGTACTTTCTGAAAATCTCCCGCTATTGCCTACATTCATGTTTCTCTGGCTGTCCTGTCTGTCACCAGAGCTGCGCTGGTGCTAGACAGAAAGGCAGCACCTTCAGGGAAAGCTCCCACGTGCATCATCTTCCTGACATGGGACAGGTCTGAGATAGGTTAGGACTTCTTTTTTTTTTTTTTGGCTGTATGACTCGTTCTTATGGCTTGTTTCTCTGGGCAGAAACACATGGTAAGGAGCAGCATTACAGATGAGGGGCTGAGGTGCTGAGTGCATGTTCTCCAGATGTTTTTTTTCCTCGTGGAGGCAATGGGAGATCATTGTTCTCACGCTCCAAGACTGCTCTTGGGCAAATCTCGTGGTGTTAGCAGGAGACCTATGAAGACACACATGCATCTGTGATGCCAGGATGGTTGAGTAGGTGTTTTTGCAGAATTGTGATGCCAATGAGTTATTGCTTTTAACTGTCTCCACAGCAAGCTGCAGCTGCAGCTGGCAGCAGGAATGGCACAGCAAGAACCAAAGTGGTTTCTGTGTCACAATGTGTCTCTTGACCGTCCCTTCTCTGTGCTGAACCATAAAGTGACCGTCTGTCTTTCCAAGGAGCAAAGCCTTCATGTGTCAAGTCATAATGCTCAAAGAGAAAAGAACAAGCACTGTAGAGCTAAATACTCCACCATACTGTAAGGAACAGGCAAGGTGTCAGAAGGTTTAATGACTACATCTTACAGCATGTCTTTCACCCTGGTACTTGCCCACGTGTGTGCTCCTACCCCAATAACAGTGAAATAGCTTCTGCCCCATTTGCAGGATAAGCTGCGCATCACAGGAGAAAGCTGCAGAGTATCTGGGTAAGCTTTTCCATCTGCTCATGCCTTCAGTACCTGACATGCCCGTTCCAAAGCTGTGCAGCAGCACCTACCACCGCTGAAGCAGCAGGATGCTGTGGCAGCCATAGTCTCTTCCTCCTACTCCACTTGAAAGGGATTTTAGGTGGGTAAGACTGAGGCACATACTGCAAATCGGTTCTAGGGTTTCATTTGCTGTGGTGCGGGGTCTCTCTGCTTCCCACCCTTGTAATTTCAAACTCCCTCTGATCTGTGTGGTCTGACCCAAATCTCCAAACCACAGAACAAATTCTGGGAGAGCACAAGCTCCTGACTGTTCTGCATGTCTCCTGAATCTCTTCTTTGTGCACTTTTACGATTTGATTCAGTGTTGTACTCAAGCCTCACTGGTTGTACTTCTCATCAATGTATGTAACCACATCTCCTGCTTCCCATTTCTCTGTTCTCTCAGAGCAATCATCTCTTTTTACAAATGCTGATTATGTCTTGCCCCAAACCGGTCTGGAAAAGACTGCGGAGCAGAGGTGCCTTTGAATTTGCAGAGGAGATGAGTGACTCCAGGTGCCCAAGAGGAGCAAGCTTTTAAAAAATCTGAAAGCCTTTTCCTTGGCTTCCAGAGGGTGGGCGCCCATCATGTTCTCAGAAAGCTGCAGGATTGCACCAAACTTAGAAGCACTCCGAATCACTAGTGACTTTCTTAAACTCCAGCATACGGACATGCCAAAGGCCCCTACCTGTAACACATGCCACAGGATATATGACATTCCACGTGCCATAAATCTTTCAGACTAGGTTTGAAAGGATTGTGACAGATAGTCTTGTCCAGCATTTCACAAAGTTTCTCACCTGTGCCTCCGCTGAGTCCCACTGGGATTTTGTGCCCCATAGGCGAATGCAGCTTCAGCAAGGTGGTTGGTGTGGTTCAGAGCACCTCGGTGGCTTACCACAGATCTGATCCCTTCGCTGCCCAAGAGCAGGATCAGCTTGTACCTAAGCTGTTCGCAACAGATGTTTGCCTAAGCTCTTATTCAAAAACAAACAAAAAATGATGGAGATGTAACAGTTTCCCTAGCCAATCTATCTAGTGCTTAATCGTCCTTACTATTAGAAATTTTTTCATGTTTATCCTCAATCTCTTTTGCAACGATCAAAGCCCATTATTTCCCATCCTATCATCAGAATTATTCCCCCATATTTGCAGATAGCTTCAATGTATTTAAAGACTGTTATTGTCTCCCTTCAGTCTTGTCCTTTCTAGACTAAACAACCCCATTTCCTTCAGCCTTACTTCATAAATTGTGTTTTCTAGATCTCTAATTAGATTTTCTACTTTGAAGAATGGGATTTAGGACATAGCTTTTCTTTGTTCTCTTAAAAAAAATTAAGATGTGCTTGAAACTGAACAAAACAGTCCATCTGAGGCCTTAGCAGCACTAAATAGACCAAAGGTATGTCAAACAGCTTACAAATGGTGGTTTTGGTGTGGTACCCCAGCACAATGCTTGCAGTCTCTGCAGTAGCAGGACATTGTTGTCTTCTCGTGCCACGGCCACTCCTGGCTCTTTTTCTGCTTTGTGGTGCTCTGCCCTCGTGTTTTATATCAGTCCCATCTTCATACATAAGCAACTTGTTACCCTACTGACAGCAGGACCAATGGAAAATTTTGCATTAATGGCATTGCACCTCATCTTTTTCTGGCTGCTGCAGCTGAGCAAAATCCTTCCAAGTCTGTCCCTAATCCTCAGCTCGAATTCAAAGGTTTTGCAATTTGATAGGTGGTGACCCCGTTCTCCCAGCACGAGGCAAAGTGGTTGCGGTACATCGACTTCTAAACCTCTTCTGCCGATAATCCGTTGTCTCGTTTCCATACGCTCCCCCATGCTGTTGCCTCTTGCCATGGGGGCTCGGCTCTTTGAAGCAAGAAGCAGCCTTATGTTCTCTCTCTATACAGTGCCTAGCATGGCAGGGTCTTGATCCATGGTTAAGGATCCTAAATATAATGACAATAAAAATAATACTGTCTACATAACTGAGAAGCTCCTGTTTGTGGCAAAATGGGAAAGGAGTGGGGTTTATGGGTGCATTAAACTTTCCTTTTGTAGCTCTCAAAAATGTAATTGAAGGCAGCTTTTAAAATTGAACTGCTATTTTGTTAAGAAAATACTCATTTGCCGAGGAGAATGGTACATTCCTCTCTGTTAGAACGTCACATTTTCACCTGGGGCATATTCATGAAAATTAAAACTTTGCTTCTTGTTGTAAATCTTTGTAAATTTCCATGAATTTGCCCTAGGTGAAAATGTGACATTTTTACAGACAAGAATGCTCCAGTTTTGCTGAGAGAGGCAAAAAGACCTTTCTGTAAAAAAAAAAGGCAATGGCAACTTTCCGCTTCTGAAAAATATCTATCCCTTTTACCACCAAAAAAAAAAAAAAAAAAAAAAAAAAAANCAAGGAAAATGGAGTGGAGCTGTGGCAGAGCTGTATTCTGTATTCCCCACCTTCTGATCTGCTTTTATCACTAACCACTGTGCTCAAAGGCAGAGTGAAACTTTACCATGCATTGGCTTTATAAATGCACTTCAGAAAAATTACTTATTTTTGTGGTGAGAACTGGTAACTTTGCCATTAAAGTGTCAGCTTTGCTGGCACTAACAGTGTTATATATTCAATGGTTATCATCAGCCAGCTACTGCAACCCTCATTCATTCAAAACTTCCACTAAAATTAGTGCAAGATACAACCATGAAAGAATCTATCAAATAATGTAATTTTGTAATTAAAAAAATATAAAAGAAAAGGCTAGTGCTTTCTGTAAGCATCTGTTTGCATTTCAGCCATTGATTACTCAGCCTGTCCCAAATACAGTACCGTCATACAGTACCGTCAGCTCAACCTTTATGTCCAAAGTTGCAAAAGAAGAAGGAGGGGACTTGCAGGTCTGGGTTGCACAGCATTGACCGTCACTTTATAGAGAACAAAGCACCCCTTGTCACCCCATTTTTCTTAACTGGGCTGCCTATGGGGAAGAAGAGGAAAAGGGGGTGATCGTGGTAATGCAGTAAAGAAGAGGCTGCCCTTGGGATGCTCTCGGACAGTATTTCTCTGACAGCCTGGGGAGAGCTAGTCTGTGGCCATCAATTAAGACATCCTAATCCTGGGTGGACTCTCAGGGTTTTCACGGGGCTCAGCAAGTCTCTCCCAGCTCTAAGAGGTAATGCTTATAATCATGTCTCATGGCAGAAAATCTGCATCGTCAATTTGTCAGGGGGAGAGGAAAGATTTGCTCCCACAGCCCCTGGAATGGACCAGACAGGTCCTTCCATGGACCACCAAGTCAGAAGCCACTGAGCCCACATATCTGCTGAGGGGTTTTTCCTTTCCGCTGGAGATCTCACCTTGCTTTCCTGCTTGGGGATCTCCAAACTGCTCTTGTAATCCAGGGCTGCTTCAGCCTGAAAAAAGTAGAGGTGTCTGGGGCTGCTTAAAGGACATTTGCTTCAGAGCTTTGCTGCCTCCCCACCCTCCTGTCCATGATGTTCCTTTGACGGATGGGTTTCTAGGTGTTGAAACCTAGTAAAAGTTTTATGTATTTGGAAAAAAAAAAAGGAGGGTGTGCATGTGTGATAACCTTCATGTTATCACCCTGGTGTTGGCCTGGCAGGTGTGGAGGAGAAGGGTTAGCCTACCAAACCTGCTCAAGGTTGGCAAGTGTGCCTTGCTGATGGAGAAAGAAACCGGCAGGGACAGTGAGCAAGATCTCTTCTCATTTGAGAGGGCTGCAAGGGCTGCAGTCTGAGCGAGGAAACCGCTGCAGAGCAGAGGCAAAAGAGAAGGACGCAATTTGCAGAGATGGTGCTAACATAGGGGAACAAGAGCAGAGAAACCTGGAGAAATCCCTGGAAAGGGGAATTATGGAAAGAGAATAAGAAAGAACAATGCTGGGATGTTTGTTCAGCACAGGAGCAAACAGGCCAGTGTGCTTGCTAGCAACCCTCTGCCAGCTTGGTCAAGGGAGGGAAACTCTTCCCTCCCAGCTGCACAGCCAGAGCTTGCAGCTCCTGGAGAAGCCTGAGCTGTCCTGGGCACCAAGCGACTTGGGGAGCCACCGGATGCAAACCAGCCGCTCCCCCTCCTCCTCGACAGGCTGCTGTGCAAGCACTGCGTCACACAGGGTCGGACCTGGAAGAAAAAGTGAAAGGGGACATTTCTGCAGGTTTTAGCTGGCACTTGACCTTTTCATACTTTAGCTGGAGCACTGGAAACCCAGAAGGGGGTTATTTGCTGTCTGAAGTCCGGCCGCTCTACTGTGAAGCTTCTGCTTGCTGTGTGTGCCTGTGAGTTTAGCAGCAGTCCCTGTGTGTCTAAGCTCTTGTTATTGCCCACTCAGTTGTAAGGAAATGAGAAGCTGATGCTAATGCCAAAAAGGGGTCACTGAAGTATAAAAAGAAAAAAAATCCCAGCCAGCAATCTATACACCCGAGAAAAATGGCACCCTGTATTCCTAAACTGGCAAGTCCTAAAAGCTTTATTAAAACTGATATTTGATTTGCAAGTAAGCTCACTCTCACTCAGTGCAAATCCATAAAATGTATCAGTATATAAAATATTCTCTATAGAGGAGTTGTCTCCTCACTCTAAAAAATATTAAAAAAGTAAACACGATAATTACCGGTACTCTAACTCTGCGGTATGTATCTGCTCAGTTTGTTCCACCATCCCCTGCGAGGGAACAGGACTCCCATTAACCCCTCCTCACTGGTGAAACTCACCTCCAGTAGCACGTGTGGGAGCACACGCGGTGTCCCCAGTAGCCCCTGTCTTGCCACTGGGCAGGTGCAGCCATGGCTGTAACGGTTGTGCCACGAGGTTGCAAAACCAGTGGAGCTCCCCCTACGAAAATATTCATGGTTGGCTTTGCAGGTGTTGTTCGCAGCTCAGAGAAGAGAAGTCGTGGGCACTGAACTCGTGCTTTCACTTCACAGCTGTCAGTGATCACCGCATGGCCATAAAGGGTGAGAGCCAGCAATTTCCCTCCCAGCCCAAATCACTGACCTCTGATACCCAAAAGGAGATATGTGCTGGATTAGTGCCGGCTCAGTGCTTTCTGTGAACATTTCCCACACTCACCACAGTGGCAGGGCAGGAAGCAAAGCTCGGTTCAGATCAGAGCAATTAAAGAGTTAACTATACTTTTCTCATTGATCATTGGCTTTTAAACACAGATCCCAGGAGGGATTTTTGTGCTGACCTCCAAATCATACTAAGAGAAATCAATAGCATTTAGGTGTCAAAAGAAGAATTAGATCCTTTTGAGGACTTAGATATGAGTTTCCAAGCCAGCCACTTAATGCATGTTCACTGGTGGCTGAATAGAGCCAGTAGGTCTGGAAATCCACGAGAGTGAAATATTTACAGCCCATAGCCGTGGTGTTCCTATAGGAGCAAAAGGAGCAGCAAGGCAAGCTTTCAGTATTTTCCAGCACTTGCTGAGCCTGGAGAACCAGCTGATAAGGTATACGAGCCTTCTCTGTGCCGCGATAGCCACTGCTCCTCCCCATGGCTTGCAGAGTTGCACTGCTAGGCTGCTACGGACCCTGACTTCCCTAGTGTAGATGAATGGGGCCATGGAGAAAAATGCATTATTATTTTACGTAAATAGCTTAAACTTCCCAGTACCAAATGCCCTAGGAGTCTTCACAACTAATCTTACAACACAAGAATAGTGACCACCCAGCAGTATTACAGATAAATCTGTTAGGCAGTGTGCACGTTCCGCCTGCCAACAGCAGTAAATAAATGCTAGTAAGTGAAGTTTGGCAGTAAATCAAAGCTACAAAACTCCTCCCCATCCAACCAACCCTTTTCCCGCTTGCTTCTGGAATATGTCTGCAACCTCTCCCTAACCTAGCTCTAACGAACAGCTTCTGCAGTGTGTCTCTGGAAGGTTATCGAGCCTGAGTTATTTTGGAGTGAGGAGGGATTTAGGAAAAGTTGCCTGTCGTCTGGCAGAAATCATGGGAGCAGTTCCCAGGATCCAAACCAATCCAATGGGAGACCTTGCCTTGAGCTCCCTGTGGGGCTGCCCCAGCCCCGTGGAGACCAGCTCAGGGGCTTTCCTGTCTCCCAGTACCTTCCCCATCCCTTTCTGTGTAGGATAAAATCCTACAAGGCTTTGGCCTTGGCCTCGGCCTCAGCCGTGAGCTGGGTTGGAAATCTGGGTGGGATTTGCTGTTATCACAGTGTTGTCATTGGCAGTCTGATATTCCCTGCAAGGACTGATGGCTCTCCCTGTTGATTTGGCACCAAATTCCTCCTCCCAACCATCATCACATTCATTCTCTTGGGGTAAATGGGCTCAGGTCCAGCAATAAATGCATAAAGTAAAACATGAGGTATGCCGAATATTTTGTATTATCATAATTATTTAAAAATAATTTATTTACCTGGAAAGGTTTAGCTCATGCTCAGCACCTGGTTTTTGGTCAACTCCTGCTTCTTCTGTTTTTTTTTTAACCCAGTTTTCCAGCTGAGTAGACAGAGGAACAAACCAAGACCAAACGATTTGCCAAAGGTCACACAGAGAATCACTGGCTCAAGCAGGATTTATAGGGAGATTTGCCCTGGCTTCAGTCAGCAATTCATGTTGTCTCTGTTTGGGTTTGCTCTGACACTAGGGGTTCCTCATTCAGCCTTGCCAGTTCATAAGACTTTCTCATGAGTCTATTAATATTTGCTGTCTCTTAGAAAGCCGACTAATTGTTCAAGAATTTCAAACTTGACTTGTATGAATTAAGCTTCTAGTTGTGGTGACAGCAGAGCAAAAAATAGCTTAGAACAAAAGAGGATTGGTGTGTGTTCTCCAGGCTTAGAAACTGGAATAGAAGTTTCTATTCTTTTAAAACCTCATAGTTTTCTAGCCTTGTTCCTGAGCTTTGGAAACCAGCCTCGTATTTTGTGACTGCTTGGAGCTCTCTTGCTGTTGAGTTGCTGATACTTCTGAGTTTTCCTTTACCTTGTATCCCCGGTGTTGTGAATTGCTTTCTTTACCCTCTACTTGATACCTAATTCAAGGATGTTGCTCTACTTTTCTTTTTCAACTGTTCTTCAATTTTGGATTGTGTTTTTCTTGATAGATATAAAAATAAGAAAAAGGCTGTTCTGTTTTCAGGTTTATATTATTTTATTTCTACTTAAAGAGCTCCATATTTCTCCTTCTCTCACAGATCTCAGAAAAGCCTCAACCCCAGACAAAGCTGTCATGACATTCAGGGATACTAGGTACTTGCTAATCCCTTGCCATATATGAGATATACAGCTGCTCAAAAGTTTTGAAAGTGAGACAGCGAACATGGTGCGTAGGACCAGACTTTTTAATAATCCAGCAAGCCAGGCAGCTTTGGCTATCAGTGTGATGGACATCCCCATGCAAAGACATAACTTTTTGACAAAGATAAGGGGATAGAGTTTAAACTGAATCTTAACAGCCACAGCTATTTTTGGTTTTAATCAGGACTGCACTGAGTTAGATACAGATTCCGGCTCAATGTCTATGCAAAATATACCAGCAGGCCTGAAACTGCCCGTTTGCCCTGTGAACATTGCATAATAACCTTCCATCCCCCTGCCTGCATATAAGCAGACCTTAACATCCCTGCTGTGTTAACTGCCTGGTACAGCATGTAATTATATACAGAGAATTATCCCTACACTATGATTAGCCAAATGCATTCATATGCATGTGAATTACTCTTTGTGCTGACACAGTGAAAGGCTGGAAGCTGCTTTTTACTCGAGGGGATGGAGAGGAATGTGCTTGTGTGGTCCTCCAGAGGTACCCCGCTAATGGGAACCGTGCTTCTTGCATCTTTTCTGCCTGAAGCAGGGATTGTAGCTGGAGCTAGAGATGTGCACTGGGTATGTGCCCTCTGAGCACCATCAGCTCTCAGATGCATGGAGCTGTAGAGGCTGCATGTTATGTTGCCATTAAGAAGATCGTGCTACTGTAATTTTTTTTTCTTCTTACACCCAGCAATCTCCCCGTGAGGGTCCTCAGGCCTAGTAGAGGCGCAAAACATTAATGCAAATGAGAGGGACTGAGCGGACAAACAGTTGCGCTCAGTGGGTGGCTCGTTAGCTGCAGCCCTGTGGATGCAGTGCGCTGGTCTCCGCGATCTCAGTACGGCCATCTGCAGAGCCTGAAGAGAGAAATATGGATGTGTAAAGTCCTGAAACTCACCTGGCAGAACCACGAGGCTTTGCTCATGATGCCGGGGAAGGGCTCGCTCCCTTTATACCACACAGCTTCTGCTTCCTGCTCCTCTCGCAGCATCTTTTACCACTTATCCAAGGTGGGGAGGGAGAGGCTTTTTCAGCACGCAAATTTATCCTCTTCCTGCTACACAGCTCTTAAGGAAAGTTGGCATGGAGAGCTGTTGTACCTCCTTGCCCAGGAGGTGAGGCAGGGTGGTCCTTCTGAGAGTCCACAGGACCCTGGAAAAAGAAACTCCTTTCTACGGAGGGTCCAAAGCTGTCCTCCAGGGCTGGCGGCTGCTGCTTGTGTGACTTCTGCCTCCTTGTTAGCATGGTGCCCATGGGGCCATGAAACTCTGGCTGGATTTCCTGCTGGCTAGAACATGCAAGGAAGGGGAGGAGAGCCTCATGGGTCTGATCCGGGGTCCTTCTCACAGAGAATTAAGGGACATGCAGCTTTTTCAGCGTACGATGGTCCTCTCACTTGAATTTTCAATCTTAAGGCTGGTCATCAGCAGGGGGGAAGTAGTTGCAAACTAATCAAAGTTCATACAGCTCAGTGCCACGTGAGTGTGGAAGGCTGTGGTGACACTGCAGGGGTGTGTATAGCAGAAAGGATGCTACTGGGTGTGCATCTTCTGGAGCTTTATAACTTCAGGTGTCTCTGTACAAACAAGCCCAAGGAACCAAGCCTGTTTTCATTAAAGAGATGAAAGTCTGCAGTAATTTCCAGCAAGTTGCATAGCTACTTTAAATTTCCCCCCTAAGTGTTTTTTTCCTCGGTCTCTTCCTTTACATGGTTGTGAGGCTTGGGGTTCACAGTTAAAGGTTCTTAAAATATTAAGTATAATTTTCTGCTATATTTAACTCTTTGGAAAGACTGTGCAGGAGATGGCACGCCATGTGAAATGTAAATACATGTATTGCAGGGCAAGCAGCTTCTCTTAGGAGATGGTGATCCCTGAATTATGTGCCTGGGGGTTATGTCTGGGAGTTAAAAGCACTTTTTTTTTTTTCTTTTTGGTCCACCCTTGCTAATTAGCAGACTAATCACCAGCAGCCAGCCATTACAGGCGGGAGCAGAAAAGAGGAAGTTTGTAAGCTTCAGACATGTCAGCCAGATCTGTGTAACTTTGTTGGTTTGGAAAAAATTCAGATGCAAGCAAAGGTGCTGAGCATACAAACACTGATCTGTATCTATTGATGAGGGCTATAGCGTTGCAGGCACATGAGGGAGCTTTGCAGCCAAAGCAAATAAATGATCCCCGAATGAAAGCTTTCCTTGTGTGCCAGCTCACTTAGGGCACTCTTGTGTGGTTCTGTCCAAGGAGGCTTATCACAAGACAAATCACAGAAGACTGGGCTTACTGAGGAGGCAACAAGTCCTGGGCACCTCCCCCAGTGATGCTGGCATGAGACCAGCTGCGCCAGTGCCCATAGTTGTGCAGGATGAAGGGTGTCTTGAGTTGCTTGCAGGAACCACAGGCAGGGTGTCTCCTGCATGGCCGGCAGCCCTGCCCACTGTGGTGTTGCCTCCTTGCTCTGCCATGGCACAACATGCCCGCCTCCCTCCCCCCTGCTTTTTTGCAGATAGCATAGGGGGACCATGGCAGAGCAGGATCCCTTGTCACCTGGGGTGGGGGCATTAGCATTACCTCACTTTGCAGCTCTTGGCAACCCTCCCTGGCCATTTCTCCCTCACATTCTGGACACTGGTTCTGACTGGGGCTCCTTAACCCTTGCTCCAAGGATAGATTATCCACGACTAAGTACATGCAGAGTTAAAAGAACTGAGAAGCTATCGAGTGCTCTGGAAATATGGACAAATGAATTCAGTATGAAAAGCAGCCCTTGAAATTAATATGATTTACATTATTCATGTGAATAGTCTTATGTTCATTTGATTTCCCTTTTAAGGGACATGGTTATTTCCCTAGGACTTTACTGTATATGTGGTAAGAAAAGAAATGGGTGATTTTGTAGAGTTAATGTAATGTTGTCCTTGTATGGATTAGTTTTGTGCAAAGGCTTCACAATTACATTCAAAAATACCAGAAGAGTTAGTGTTTTGCTCTTGTGGCAATTTTTGATGAGTCAATATTTCAACAAGAACAAGCCAATTCCCTTCATTTTGTACATTAAACACTGAAGGGAAATAGGTGTCTCCAGTGTTCCCTAGATCCACCATACAAAGAGTTTCTCCTGTGATGACAGTGAAAGAACAAGCACATTTCTGCTCATGCTTTCACCATGAGCTCCCATGGGCAACACTCTGGCAGGCAAAAATACTTTGGAGAGCATCCACCTTCCTATGGGCTCCCTCTCGCATGGGGAGCTCAGCCTCCTCCTCCCTCCAGCCCTTGGAGAGGCCAAGATAGAAGAGCATCACCGAGATAGTCTTCCCCCTCCATAACCACCCATCCCCACGATGCCAGAGAGGCTTTTGGAACAGCTCTGTTTGCACAGGTTTAATATGGTTTAAATAGGACCATGGTTTTCAACATTTTTTTGATTTGTGATCCCTGGGTAATGTGACCAGTGGAGATATAAATCCTTCTGTGGCCAACAGACATTTGCTTAGAAACAGGCTTGTTTTTCTCAATGGCTTTCCTTGAATTGTGGAAGTCATGTAGGGATGAGAACAGTGAAAAGCTACTGGAGGTGTTTGTCATTGCAGTAATGGTAAACAGCATGAGGTGGTGCTGTTCCACATTATCTTTCCCATTTATTTGTTTGGGGTCTAACTCTGCTAGCATGTGTTCAGACATGCTGTGCTGTTACATTCCAGGGTTTTTTTTATGAAGGCTTTTGTTCCAGAAAAGACAGTGGGGCTTGTTGCAGGAGTTTTACTAGTGGCAGAAGTTTGCTTGCTTTGGTGGCCCATCAGAGACAGCTTTTGAGGGAAAGTGGCTCCCAGGGAACTACTGCAGATATAAGTCAAGGTACTGGAAGGAAGGTATTGCCTGCACGCCCTCTGAGCACCAGTCTTCCAGGTGGGATGTTTCCATGCACATAGAGAAACTCCATGTTACTTCTGAGGAGATCACCATCAAATCCTCAGAAGGCTGCATAGCATAAGAGTGATGCTGGCATGAGAACTGAAGCCAAGTGCCAGGGAAAAGGGTGGTGATACTTGGAGGAAGATCATCTGGGAACCAACAAGCTTCTCAACAAACAGTCAGAAAAACAAAGTCTGCCTGAGTACTGTTACAGGGCCTTTGCCTTGGGTCTGCTGCTGGTCTTCGCCGCAGTGCTGAGCTCCTGCACCTCCAACTGACTCCTACACAGGAGCTTCAGTCTGCTGGAAAAGAAGAGCTCCCTAATGCCCAGGATAGCAGTTCAAAGCTGATTGCCTGCCATCCAAATGTAAAACAACCACTAAGTTTCAGATTCTGAGTTTTCTATTAGCCTCTGGCTGTTTTATTCCACTCATTAAAACAAACGGGTTGTGTCACTGACCTCAGTTAAACGCACAGTGAGGTCTGACCTGACTTTATTTACACATTAAGTGGAAGTGGTGGCATTCATTCATAACATTTCAACTGCATCTTTCATTCCAGGAATAAGCATAGCTGCAACATCCACAACATCTTACAAACTGGTCTCCTTGCCAACAACGTTTCCACCCTATTGCCTTAGACAAATTGGGCAAATTCATGGACAGCAGTTCTATATACAAATGCTAAAGACAGGAGGTTGGGATGTACCCTCTGGCATCCTAAACACATGAGCTGTGGACACTGGGAGTATGAAGGGAAATCGGGCAGGCTTGTATGCCCTCCCTGACTGGCATTTCCAACCGTTGTCACTGTTGGAGACAACACGAGGATAGGTGAATGGCTGGTCTGACCGTGTTGGTTTTTGCATATGCTCTTATTTATTTCCTGTTGGGATATTCAAGGTGTGGCTAACAGATGTGACGCAGCCCTGTGCAGGGTTACCCAAGATAGCTTCGGACCTGTTGCTCCTGTACCCGAGGCAGTACATGTTCTGCTACTTGCATTGCTGGCACAAGTGGAATATCATGAGATCATGCAAATTCTGGTACCCAGGCTGGCTTGCACAGAAAGCAAAGATGAAAGCAGCCCTTCTACTAAGGCCGGCACAAGCACTTCAGCAGCTTAGCTGCAGATCCGTCCAGACAGAGCACCCGCTGCCAAGGCTGCCCTGACCTCTGGGCTACCACTTGTAGATCAGCATGGTCCAGAAGAGCAGTGCAGAAGTGAGGCCTCCAGCTGTGCACACTGGGTAGTGTGTCAGGTGCTCCTCAAGGCCCGTGGCTGTAGAATAAATAGTTTTTCTTTTTCGGGAGGGAGTGTGTAAGCAATAAACCTGTCATGTGGTCAGATGCCTAAAAGAGTCTTCCTATGCTCAAAACCAGGATAAAGCCTCAGAAATGGGAAATTGCTGCTCCAGGAAAATACAAGAAGTTTTTCACTGATGGTCCTGTGTCTAACATCACCCTGCCAGCAACAGTGTTCTTCCTAAGATATTGTTTCTTGAATTCCTCAGGGTCAGTTCTCAGACAAATTTTTCTGTGCCGTGACTCCATCTTCAGCAAACCATGACCTACCTCTCCAACTAATCTGCTGTCCCACTTCTGGTAATGCTTGCAAAAACCATGAAAGATCTAGTCATCCAAGGAAGACTTGGCTGCAGATAATCAAGCCCATCCTGTTTAGCAGCAAGCTGGCACTGAGAAATGCGAGCACTTTCATGGTTCTGCTCCCCAGTGGGATCTGCTCCTCCCTGGAGATTTTGACCCTTGGCTGAAGAGCTGCTTCCTCTTGCTATTCAATTGTGCAAGCAGGCAAGAAGCCCCTGCCCACCTACATAGAAGTTTCCCTCTGTGAACTCAGATTAAAGGAAACCCTCACTTTCCAATCCTTTCTGACATAACCCAATACAGAGTGTGACCAAAGTTGGCAGGTTTCCCACTCCTACGATTCAGTGATCGCTCAAGAATTAATTAGGCAATAAAGTAGAGGAGATTCAGCTCATTTGATCTAACAGTTTGCCAGGGAATAGTGGCTATGGCTCCATCTGATATACATACCTTGTAACTCAAGTACTGATTCCATAGAGTCTCCAAAAATACATTAAAACCAGCTGTGAAATACAGTGCTGCCATAAACTAAATTAAAGAGAAAACTCTTTTGAAACCTTAGCCTAGAAAAGCATTAAGAGATCATCAGGTCTGCTTTAAATAAGACTATTTATGTGAACTGTCAGAAGCATAAGCTGTATATAATCAGAAGTCAAGAAGCTAGGACAATCAGAGGGATCTTTGAGCTGCCCGTGTCTTGATGGGAACAGATGCAGAGATGCCCACTGTCCAACTGAAGAATGAGCTCACCAGTAAAATTGTTAGGACAGCAATTTTAAAAGAAGTTCAATCAACTTGCTGGAGCAATTCCCTGATCCCACTGTAATTCATTGCAAGCACAATACTCTTGCAACAAAGGGTGTTCAGAGATGTCTCTTCCAGTACAATAAGGCAGTCTCTTAATAGTGAAAATTGTTGCTCTATTACCCACAGCAGCTAAAAGGCTATTTGTCTTTTCAACACCGTCCAGTTCCTACCATTGGAATCAACTTTGCACTTACCAATGCAGAGATTTCCACTGACTTCAGCAGCACAGTCAGGCTTACAAGTAAGTTTAGCTGCCTGTCTCTGCGGAGCCTACTCCCTGCAGCGGAGATATGCACCACATTTGGGGAGCTAAGATATATGGGCCAGGATGCCACATTCTTTTGCTCCCCCAAACAGCTGCTCACAGATGCAGGCATTTCTACCTCCTGCTGCATCCCAAACCCTGGGGTAGTTGGGAGCTTCTGCTTCTCACCTATTTGCTTCCATTTGACATTTCTGCCAGGTAGCACTTTCCAAAGGTGGGTTGTATCACATCCTAGCTCTGGGACACAGGACTCTGGAGAGGACAGCCAGCCATCTTTCAATCCCCAAGCTAATAGTTTTGCAAAAAATACTTTTGTAGTATTATTTGCAAATAATACTTCTGTAAATCAATACCCTTAAAAATTCCACTGGAAAGTGACAAGAGCTGGGTAGGCTGGAGACCAGTAAATAGAGATGTTGATTGATGTTGCACATCCCACCACTACAGCAATTAACCTCAGTTACACAGTTCTTAACTTCTGCCTTGGCAACAGCGGCGTGGCATGTTTTATTATGTTTGGAAGGACTTCATGGTCTCAACAACACATTGTGCACCCGCAGAAGAAGAGACTCCCCTTTAAGATGTATGAAGATGTTCAGTATAAATGATGGATAACATCTTAGGGCTGAGATGAATCAACAATGTACGTTTATTATCCGGTTTATATTTCCATGTTGTTCAGCTTCTTTGTGAGACTACAGGGAAATGTTAACAAATTAATTGCATCCACTGCTAAAAGGGATCATAAGAACTGTTCTCAATCATCTGCTTTATACAGATATTGTGTGTAGGAGGTTGTGTTGTTTACTACCAGCTATTGTCTGTATTACCTAGCACCTATAAGCCTCAGAAATAGAGCAGGGTCCATTGAAGGGATGCCACGGACACAGGAAAAAAGACAGTCACAGTCTCAAAAAGCCCTCTGAGATGTAAATCCTTGAAGACATCTTAAAGTAAAAATCAACATAATTCAGCTGTTCTCAGCTCTTTAAAACTTTCACTTTTTCTTTCTAGGTAAATACTGGCCTTTCAAGTTTTATCTACCAGCCCCTAGATAAAGTTAAGCCTAACACTGAATACATATCTTTTTATTTCAACTCAAATTGCATTGTTGGGGTGATGGTGTTAGCTTGATAACATTGCAACATGGGGTATATCGGATACATTGGAATCTGTGTCCTTCTAACTATCCTACAACTAGATAAGCTTCAAGGGCAGGAATTTTTCCAGAGGATCTTGAATGCAGATATATTACAGATAATATCCCAGTGAGGTATAAAGCAAACCAAACGTGGTGTTCTAAACTGTGAAGTAGCTCTGTCAAGTTGGAACACACAACGTAATCAGTATATTAAAAAAAAAGTAAATGAAGCAATGAAGCAGATTGTTTAGTCAAGAGACAACCTTATTGTAAAGGCCCTACTCATTCTTCAGCTAGGCAGTGTGAGCATTCAGGCTCTGAGTACAGTACCCCTCTGTGGGTGCACAGGTCACTGCTGTTAATGGGACTGGGTCAGTGCTTCATGTCTAGAGTTGTTTTCAACCTTGTGATCCACGGACACATGGAAGTCTGTTGGCTGCTTCCAGATGGAAGAGAAATATCAATAGGCTCCCACCAGCTCTACGGTGGTCCTCAAATCCATTGGAAAATGTTTCAGGAGTCCTGTTTCTCCCCTTCTTCCCCTAGGCAAAACAAAGCTAAGCCTTCCTGCCAGAAGTACACCCATCTACAAGAAGGGCTGGAAGGAGGATCCACAGAACTACAGGCCTGTCCATCTGACCTTGATGTCGGGGAAGGTTATGGAGCAGATCATCTTGAGTGCCATCACACGGCACATATAGGACAACCAGGTGATCAGGCCCAGTCAGCATGGGTTTATGAGAGGCAAGCCCTGCTTGGCTAACCTGATCTCCTTCTATGACAAGGTGACCCACTTAGTGGATGAGGGAAAGGCTGTGGTTGTTGTCTACCTAGGCTTTAGTAAAGCCTTTGACACTCTTTCCCACAGCATTCTCCTGGAGAAACTGGCTGCTCATGGCCTGGATGGGTATACTCTTCGCTGGGTTAAAAATTGGCTGGATGGCAAAGCCCAAAGAGTGGTGGTGAATGGAGTTAAATCCAGTTGGTGGCCGCTCACAAGTGGTGTTCCCCAGGGCTCAGTATTGGGGCCGGTTCTGTTTAATATCTTTATCAATGATCTGGATGAGGGGATCAAGTGCACCCTCAGTAAGTTTGCAGACGACACCAAGTTGGGCGGGAGTGTTGATCTGCTTGAGGGTAGGAAGGCTCTAGAGAGGGATCTGGACAGGCTGGATCGATGGGCTGAGGCCAACCGTATGCACTTGGGTCACAACAACCCCATGCAGCGCTAAAGGCTTGGGGAAGAGTGGCTGGAAAGCTGCCCAGTGGAAAAGGACCTGGGGGTGTTGGTTGACAGCTGGCTGAATATGAGCCAGCAGTGTGCCCAGGTGGCCAAGAAGGCCAACAGCATCCTGGCTTGTATCAGAAATAGTGTGGCCGGCAGGAGTAGGGAAGTGATTGTCCCCTGTACTCAGCACTGGTGAGGCCGCACCTCAAATACTGTGTTCAGTTTTGGGCCCCTCACTACAAGAAAGACATTGAGGTGCTGGAGTGTGTCCAAAGAAGGGCAACGAAGCTGGTGAAGGGTCTGGAGAACAAGTCTTATGAGGAGCGGCTGAGGGACCTGGGGTTGTTTAGCCTGGAGAAGAGGAGGCTGAGGGGAGACCTTATCGCTCTCTACAACTACCTGAAAGGAGGTTGTAGTGAGGTGGGTGTCGGTCTCTTCTCCCAAGTAACAAGTGATAGGACGAGAGGAAATGTCCTCAAGTTGTGCCAGGGGAGGTTCGGATTAGATATTAGGAAAAAATTCTTCACTAAAAGGGTTATCAAGCATTGGAACAGGCTGCCCAGGGAAGTGGTTGAGCCACCATCCCTGGAGGTATTGAAAAGATGTGTAGATGTGGTGCTCAGGGACATGGTTTAGTGGTGGACTTGGCAGTGTTAGGTTAATGGTTGGACTTGATGATCTTAAAGGTCTTTTCCAACCTAAATGATTCTATCATTCTATGATTCTATAAGTATGATTTCAGCTTCTGAAGATGGCTTGGGGCTTCACTGAAGTCAGTACAAGAAGGCCGTATAATTAACTGGGCAGACTGCTAACCTCCTTCAGGGCAGGCCCACATCTTCTCATTCCACTCTCCCTGGTAGAGCATATCACCAGGCCCAGCAAACCACCTGCCTTGAGTTTTCTGCATTTCTGGCAAAGGTCCATTTCTTTTGCTCATTATCGTTTATAGCAGAAAACGGAACATGAGGCAGCAACATTGCCCCTTACAAGGGAAAAACTGAGAATCCAAAATGATCTCATGACTCCAAACAGAACCAGATGATAAGCTTGGGAAGCTTACCCAGCTATAATGGTGCCTTGTACCAATCAACAGCTCAGGATTAGTAGGATTAAAGTAAATCTTATTTCTGGCCATGCATGTCTGAATTTCATTTTGGCATCTGGTCAACAAAGCAACTGCCTTTTGCAAGGTAGCATGACAAATTTCTTTTTCCATAAACATTATGAAAAAAAAAAAGATGTTCTTGAAAAGTCTGTGAAGTGCTCTGTGTTATCTGTGGAGATGATGCTAAAATTGGAGCAGAACGAAATGTTCAACTTTAATTTTATAACAGAAGCACGTCATGAAGTCACACATTTACATCTGTTCAGGTGAGGTAGAAGGAGCATTTTCTTTTGTCTTTGTCATATACATCTTCTCCTTACACTACACCCAAGTCCTCCAGATGAAATACTTTGTATTACAAATAATGTTCCCTTTTGTACCAAAAGTATTTAACCACAGGTGAACATTGGCTGACACACTTCAATTCTTAGTCAGATGCAATGGAAAAAGGAGGTTCAAGGACATGAAAGGACACGGGTATGCACAGAAGTGAAAGAACTGGTATTTTGCAGTTGCAAAGATGCTGAGATTGCAAGCATTAAACAAAACATGAGGCTTACAGCTACCTGAACATACGTTTTGAATGATCTTTGCCAGCAGTTTTCCTCAAACAGAGACTCCATTTCTAAAAGTGACAGTTTTAAGTCTGATTCTTCATAGTGTTAATTTCTCAGCGATGACATTTCTTAAAGATCTCTCAATGTTTTCCTGAAATCCTGACCTCTCTTGCACTAGCAGCTAGTAAAGAGTCTCCTCTTCAGGTACCAGATGGAGGCATGCCCCATGTGCGGACATGTCCGAACCAGCGTGGTGCGGAAGGCAGAGCTCAGTCCCAGCTCAAGAACAAATGAAATACATTTCTCCTGCTCTCCAGGTTTCTCCTCTGTACTGTGGAGTTGCTGACTTTGACAAACACTAGTGGCTACAAAATACAAAAGACATTTGCAGTAGGTATGAAATGCCATGTCTGCATTTGGGATGCCTCTGACTCCATCCAACTTTGGTAGGACTATTTGAAGTACCGAGTATGTACTCCCTGAAACCAACAGACCTTTTAACCTGTTCCCAATGAAATGTTACTTGGGATGATTAACAGTGGTAGGAGCTGCTCCCTGAACTGTAAAAAGCTGAAGTTCATAATCCCTTCAGGCAGGGATTAACATCTTCATGTTTGGAACTACTACTCAAATACCTCCTCCCTTCTTCCCTCCTGACGCTGGGTGGAGGGGAGAGCTGCCTGATCCACATTTTACAGCTTGAAAGTTTCTGAGCTGGATGTTAGCCATTAAAAATGGCAGAGCTCTGGTGGCGTCACTCCGATTTATGGGAGCAAAAGATCTGACCCAGCACGCATGGTTATTTTTTTCTATTAAAACCATGCCTTTAAGAGTAGATGTCTGTACGTAAGGGCTGCCTGCAACCCTATCTGTCCCCTGTGGTCTGAGGCCTGCTGCTGCTGCTGTCCTCTGGGAGCAAAGAGTAATAACAGCCTTTTAATCTGAATACAAACAGGTATAAAGATCATGCTGTTGAGAAACAACATATCACGTAACAGCAGTGCTGCTCTAAGGGGGTATTTTCAGTTTTATGGGAGATTTCAGTCCAAAATGGAAGCCTTAGAGCAGGTTCAGTAAGAAATCTAATACCAGCAGTGCATAGTAGTAAATATCTTTTAAGGGATGAGATTCAGGGCTGAAGTGATACTTGTGAAGATACAGGCCTACATTAATGTTACCAAAGCAGAGTCAATGGGCCAGTCAGTCAGCTGGTACAAAAGCAGCCTAGCTATACAGAAAGCCAAGAGGACCTATTTCATTTATTGCTCATCAGAATTAAACAACTCATCCTTTAAGCCACCAGGGACATAGCACTTTCCCTCCAGTGCTTGTGGCTGTCTATCAGCTCCTAATATCAAGGGTTTAATAAGGGGGCCTCAGACAATCATCTGGGATGAAGGGCCTGATGCCCCTGAAGTCATTGGAGCTGCGCCATGTGACACCAACACAGGGATGTAGCCCCATGCACCCTTCAGTTCGCACCAACCCAAACGTGGGCGCTCGCTTCTCACTTCACAGCTGTGTTAGGCTCTTGCTCTTGCTGGGAAAACCTTAAACCCAGGAAGGCTGGAGAACAAGGAGGCAGATATGTGTTGAAATGCACAGCCCATTTCCTAAACCCTTCCTACCTTCCCCTGGGATGTTGCTCCTTTGGTGCACCCTACTGCGGGAAGCTCTGGGGAGTGTGGAGACCTCTCCAAACTGTCCCCCAGAGATCCTCTGCTTTTCCATTTCTACTAAAAGTAAAGGGAAGTTTGGGTGAAAAGGCTTCGCAACTGTGAAATGTGACAACCAGGACCTGAAGGCTTCTAAATGCCATCCTGGCAGGAAGGAAGGCTGCTAGCTTTTCTTGGTGACTCCTTATTCCTTGACCACAGCGTTCCCGCCAAGACTCATCTGAGGTCAAAGACTTCTGCCAACCCTCCTGTCTTTTTGTTTGACTTCTTTGTTATGCATATAGAGTGTTAATTACCTGATAATTTACTTCCTATAGTCCACACACTTTGCCTTTACACAGGATTCACTTCGACAGTTGATGTGAACTGCTCCAATCAAATTCCAATACATTCTCATGAGCTGTATGGATTATTCCCGGCTTTTTTAGGACGTGTTTGAACTTCCGCAGAAGAAAAATTAGAGGCTATTCTTCAGCAGTGACCCTCACTGGATTGTAAGCCTTAACCTTTGTTCTCCTCATCTAAGGTATTAAATTAATTATGGAGAGCAAGATAAGTAGCTCTCAAGAACAATTTGTGCTTTAGTAACTCGTTTTGTGTAACCTAAGACCTTATACTTGATCAGTGATGTTGCAGTGAATTTTTAATGTGTTCTGCACATGGATTTTTCTGAATTGCCACTTCAATTTGATTTTACTTTACAGTGCTCAGTGTTGTATGCTTGTCGAGGAAGACTCACAGGACTGGAATTCTGCGTCTCATTTTGAAGTGGAAACAATATTGTTGAGACATTTTGCCTGTGGTAAGATTTTAAGTATTGTGACAAATGTTAAAGTAGTAACAAATGTAGGTAAAGTTGCAGGAAAAAGGTTGAAAAAGGTACTTCTTTCCTCATGTTTCTCCTTCCTCTTGATTGATTATCAAAGCTTTTTTTTGAATAAGAGATTAGATAAATTCCAAAAGCAGTATAGTCCTAAATATTCCGGGTCCTGTATCACTCATTTGAATAGTTGTCTTGAGACATCCTCCAGTGAACAGCCTCGCTGCAACATCATTGCCCCTGCACAGAAGGGAGCCTAGTGTGGGTAGCACGGGCTATGCTGTAAAGAACCAGAGGGAGTGCTCTTGGTTCTTATGTAGGTAAACCAGAACATTTTATTTGCCTGTACAGCCTTGGCTGCTGTCAAGATAGGTGCAAAAGAGTAAGTATTCCTAACTAAGCCAAAAGTTTTTATTAAAGTAGCAATAAGCACACATCATTTGGAAACTAAAATTGATAACAGGCACTGTAGCAGCCACGGTACAATGGTCTGGGATAAGGGTGTTGACATTGTTTCTACAGGTAGAGTATCCAATTGAACTGCCGTTCCAGTTGATGAACAGGGAGGTGTTTTCTTGTTGAACATAATGGGTGAGGAATAGATGTTATAGTGCCTTCAAAAAAAGTTTCCATGCAGCAAAAATCATATGTGATGATTCAGTACCACCTCCTGTAAGCTGGTTATCCTACCCACTGTTCCCACCTACTTAGATTGGGTAAAGTCAGCAAGGTACTTTGTAACCACTGTGGCTTTTATAATTCACTGTGGCCACTCTCCTTTTCTGATGTTTTCCCCCATATATCTCATGCTCCCTCAAAATCTTCCAGGGGTCATTGTTTCTTTGCCTTCCAGATGAGAAAAGCAAGAGACTGCAGGGAGTTCACTGAAAACCCTGATACTGCTAATCTAATACAGAAGGTGTACAGAAGACATATTGTGAGCATATCCTGCTCCAAAAGGGAGATATCGGGGCCCAGATTCATTCCACCTGACTCTTGATGCTGGTTTGTAACTGGGATGTCCAAGCTAGGAAGAGAGTACCTCTATAAACCAGGGGCAGATACAGGCATTTTTAGAGCATGATTCTGGTCTTAGCAAGATGAACAACCCACTGACCCACAACATTAAGTAAAGAGTGAGTACAGGGGTTCTAGATACCTTTCTTATGTTTATAATCACAGTTAAGAGACTCATGTTAGGGTCAGAGTACCCCCCAACCTATGCTTCTTCCACAACATCTCTCCCCACTCCTTACCCCACCTGCCCTCAAGGGCCTCTGCCCACTGGGAAAAGTCTGTGTCAGAGCGTGATCCTGCTGGACACCCATCATCATTTTACTGTCGCCTTCAGGGAAAGAAATTTATGCAAAGGAAATGACAACTATAACAAGTTATACAGCTCTGCTCAGATGCCCTGTACTCAAGATGTAGCCTTTTTATTTCCAGAAACATTTATTTCACTTAGTAACTTCTGGGTTATTTTTCTTCGAGCAATAAATATTCCATAACACCCAAGTTGTTTTAAACCTCTCTTCTAACAAAAAAATTAAATCTCCTGAGCCCTCTTGTTCTCTGAACAGTATTATATCGGATTAAACTTTTCAGCAGGCATTTTGACACATCTGCATAAATGTCAATAAAATTAGAGCAATAAGGGCCAAGAGAAACTTTTGAAAATCAAGACACTTGTGTAGTGGCACAAATGTAGATCCAGGTGGGTTTTGTGCCTGGTTTGGTTTTGGGGTTTTTTTTGACACATAGTTGTATAATGTTGGCGATGCCCATTTAATAATGCTGCATTAATCCCATTTGGTGTCATCAGCCATACTCCACCTCCTGTCCCAGCTCTCTCAGATAGTTCAATGAGCTCTAAGTAAAAACATGTATTGGAAAATATCTAGTTATTCTAGGTGCTGAATCAAAACAGACAAGCCACCCTGGCCAAAATATTTATCTTGTCTCTTCACCTCTCTGTTCATTGCAGACTGACCTGACATCTGAGACAAACAAATATTCATTTTTGAACCTGTTTAACTCTTCGATGTGATATCTTGTGGTTCTTTTGCAGTAGATATGCATATGGCTCTAACAATTGTAACTGTGTCAGGTTTTCTGATATTATGCCTCAGCACTGTATATCTGATGCCTCGTATGGGGACAAAATACACTTCAGAGAATGAACTTGTAAGTAATAAGAGAAGCTGTCTCTTACAAGCAAATGCAAGTGCCTGTATACCGTATTCAAGATCTCAAGAACACTTCAAAATGCTTTCTTCAGGACAGGTGCAAAGTGCTCAGTAAAGTGGTAAGCTTTACTGTGTCCCTATAACATTTGTGTCTCCTAACGTACACAGACATGGGTTTCTATCATTAGTGATAGACTTAATGAACTGAGCTCCCAAGGTCTCTTTTCTACAAGTCGAGAACTTCAGTTGTGCCATGGTTTGGATTTCATACATCTGAATGTCTCTGCATTGAATTTATAAGCAACGTTGTTCAGAGTCTATCTGAAAATGAATAGCAACAGAACAACTGTTTGGATTGCTAGAAAATAGGAATAAGTTTCCTTGCAAATTTTGCTGCTACTCCATCATCCCTTATTGATTCAGGTGCTCCTTTTCAGGTTGCTAACTACTAAGGGCATCTTAAGTCCAGTTATTTGACTTCAAGCAATTGGTTGCCATGGAAACAGTGGGACATACCTTTGGGCATCTTTTGGGCCAAATTTTAGGTGAAAGTCTTCGTGGGAAAATTGTCATTGTGAGACAGCCAGGTTTTAAATCAAAGCCAAAGGGTCTCAACTTAACAAAGGACCTGAGAGAGATGTGGCTGCCCTTGTCTCTTTTGATAACCAGGGACTTGTAACTAACGGAGGAGCTGGGATTAGCCATGGATAAAGCAGACAAAATCACACACAAGGGACCTTGTAAAGAAGATCTTAAAAGAGACAATATGTCAAAGCATCTCCGTACTGATGGAAGCAGGAAAGTGGTGGGGAGTGATGTTTGTTTGCATGCTCATGGTGTTTTATTAGTGCAAGTGTTAACCTATGTGTAGACACTGTTTCTGCTATGCATTGCATTGGCTTTTCTGTTGGTTCCCCTGATTTTACTGATAATAGCAGTATTAAAGGCATTCTTTTTCCTCTTGGGGGGAAAAAAAATTACCTTAACAGACTTGCTTTCTCAGTAAAGGAGACATACAGCTTCATGCAGGTTACTGTCTCCTGAAGTGCTGCTACATTTCAGTACATGTATGAGGAATCAGGGAGTTCACTCAGGCTGGCTTGAACAGATGGAACTATAAGTCTAGCTGGGAAGTTTTTTGTGCATTACCAAAACTCTTTTAATACTCTCTTGTTTCTGCACCTGCAGGAAATACTGTGTCATCTGCCAAAACCCAAATTTCAAGAATTAGCTAATAACGTTTTCTTTGAAAAAGAGAGCTGATTCTTAACCAGTATCATGAGTCTTTGAAGTCTCTGTAATCTATTTTCCCTGGCTGTTTTAATGAGCCTTTGAATGTTACTCTGCAATTTCTTTTTTTCTTTTTTTTTTTTTTTAATTTGGTGGGGGAAGGGAATATGCACTCACTTTTCTCCAAAGAATTTAAAAAATTCATTATTGAAAGTAACTTTCACAGTGCCAAAACACTAAGTTATGCAGTATCCTTTGAGCGCATCTATGGTAAACAAATCACAGCTTTGCTGGATTCTCCATCCCAGAGGTTAATGAGATGTGGAAGAAAATCCCATCTAACTCATATCTGAGTTTGGGTCTCTTTTCACTTCATGTAGGCCAGCTATCAGTGGAGTTTCTTCTGATTCTCCTCGGTATCTTATTCTCTGCACTACTATATTCTTTATGGGGTGACTACATCTGTGCCCATGCCATGATTTCAACGGTGTTTAGAAAATAAGCACAGCTAACCCTAAACCACCTAGCTTTGGAATCTGTAACAGGTCAGGAATGGCAGCATGGAGCTCAGCTGTGACTTTTGTGTTAGGCTTTTCCAGTGGGTTTTACAGCTAAATTGTTGCATCCGTGATACTAAAACAAAGTAGCAAGCTCACTGATCCCCATCCTGTGTTTCAGTCCTTGCCATGAGTGCAGACACAGCCTGGCTCGTCTAGCCTGGGTCGCCACTGACCTTCCCTTATTTTACATTGGCATAGGTAGCTCGTTTGGTTCCAGTGGATACATACCTGAGTTTCACCCGCCACTGACCAGACATGACTTTCCTGAAGCTGGGCAGCGGCTCCTTGCCCCGGCTCGCAGCCCACTGCCAAGAATACGCTTGTCTGCGTGTGCCATGGTTGCGCTGGCATGCCTCACCTCTCCGAAGCATGGAGGTCTCCATCCCCAACCCATCCCGGCCACCTCCAAGAGGCATCCCAGCTGAGGCCCCCAGGGCGGAGGGGGAAGGAGCTGTTGATGGGGGTCTCAGCCTCATGAATCAAGGCTGCAATCCTACGTCGAGGATGCGGACCTGACTCTGCATTTGTGCTCTTGAGTGCTAAACTTCACGCTGCTGTGCCTGGCGGCCCCAGCCTCCCTCCCCGTTTCTGTGTGACCACAACCACAGACTCGCTGTCGATGCCTCCGGACAAGAGAGAACAGGCCCCAGCCTGCGCAACTTCTTCATTAGTGCTGCTTGAAGCCATAATTAGATAATATGAGAGGGTTTTCCTCTTGCCAGCAGACAGAGTTAATGTACAAAAACTGAAGTAATAATTTTAAGTACATTGCAGCTCAGCTGTAAACAGGAAAGGGATGGGTTTTTTTCTGTACACAAGAAGAGAGCCCATTAGGCAGAACACAGAAAGGGTAGATATAAAGGTGGGTAACTGTATAATAGCTCTGTTTATCCTTAAAATAAATGCAGACTCTAATGACATTCCATTATTTAACATGTTTCTGTATCTCTCTAAAACCCCCAAAATACCTTCTCAGTCTCTCTACCATATTTTTCTGGCTTAAGAGCAGACGACTAATTATGTTTCTATAAACTTTGTTTTCCTTTGAAACGGTAATCACTTACTTCATCAGACTTTTCCTATTATGGTGCATTTTCAGAGCACTTAAAGCATTACTTGTTAGTTAAACAAAACAGGAAGCTGATTTCACTGGCCATGATGAGACCGCAAGTGGTCTCAAACTAAAGATTATTTATATCAGATGAAGATTCTTCTTAAATGCTGGGCTGGTGGCTCTGCCTCCAGCACTGGTACTGCCACATGTAAGAACTATTCAGCCTGCTCAAGGGTACAAGCCAGCCTTCGCTGCTTTACGGTAAGAGTTAAAATATTAATGTTTAGGGTGCCTTTCCTTTCTGTTGGTGGAGGGTTGGAAGCACTGCCAAGCCACTGAGCATAAAGCTACGCTTTTTCTCTCTGTTGTGGACAAAGATGTGGAAGAAGGAATTAGCCCACCTACTAAGTAATTACTTATCTTTTGTTATTTTGATTTCTTTCAAAATCAAAGAGTTACTCCTGGCAGACAAACTTTTATTCGTAATGGAAATCATACAGCTGGAAAGAGTACGTGCAGGGCAGCATGAGCTTTTGCATTTACTTGCCCCAGTGGTCTTCAAACCTGATTTGCTCCCTTTTTTGCTATTTTGGACCCCTGGAGCATGGGCTTTCTGGTAAATTAAACTTCTGCCACACTGAGCTGGAATATCGCCTGCACACTGCAGGCCAGAGCTTGAAATACCCTAACACGCTCTCCCTCACGAGTCTCGAAAGGTGAAACCAGCCTGATTTGCTCTTCCTCTGCTGGAATCCAAATCAGCGAGCCCAACAGCAGGAGCTTGCCTAAAACCACTGGGGTATGGCTGGCATGAGGCGCTGCAAGGAAACCTGCGACATGCACCTGCCCTCCTCTCTCAGAAATGCAAAGCTAGCTTGCTCTCCAAGCAGCATCCAGGGCCGAGTGAGATAAGCTCATGCCACAACACAGAAAGGTACAGGCGAGGTGAACACCCACCCAACCGAACTGAAGTTCCTCCTCTCTGGGAGAAGCAGTGGGAAGCGTGGAGGCACTGACCTGACCTGGCCTTTCCCAGAGTAGCTCCTTCTTCAGCTCCTCACCATAAGCGTAAGGGGTGGAAGTGACATTTTACTGGCCTTGACTTGCTGACATGAACTGCAAGCTGGATTGACACCAGAATACAGAAACTTGAAATTACTTCCACATTTAGACTATATGATAGAGAGTTAGGACACGTTCAGCATGCAATCAGCATGTGCCATATTATTTTGGGAAGTGTAAAAATGCGTGTTGTTAATATTGAACAAATGATCATCCGTGGATGATGGGGTTTTCATCTTCTGTTCCCAATAAATCTTCCTTTCTCTATACTAGTGTTGCTCCCACTACACAGGCAAAATGTCAGCTGAGGTCAGCTGCATCCTGAATCAAGACTGCAGACTTGGCTTGATGTGCACAAACTGCCTGATGCCAGCAGGCAAAATTAAAGAAAACAGTGAAAATACCCACAACGTGCAGGTTAAACCCCCACTGCTATCAAATCAAGTGCAATTAAGAAGTCAGAGCACCAAAGAGGGTGGATGGATCTCACACTGGAAGTAAAACCTCTTCTTTCTCCCTTCTGTTTCCCTTGAATGAATTATATTTCTTTGTAAAGAACACAGTATATTTTTGTCTGCCTCTTCTTTCATCATGGTTTCTTAAGATATAACCACCTTTGTTAACTTTTTGTCATCCTGAATGTTCCCACTTTGGACTGTAGAGATCGAATTAACCACTTCTCCAGCATAGGGAGACAGGCTTCATTGCGCTCCAGCTGAGGTCACCAGCAATTTTGCCCCAACAGAGCTCTCCTATATAAAATACAGCCTGACTCTAGTTTGAGAGCTTTGTCATCTTAACACACAGCAGCACAGCCCACACGGTAGAGCCTAGCTTCCCTGAAGTCCAGCTTGGAGCTAGAGACCGCTCCACCGGCGCAGTCACTCTGCTGTGCCGTGTTCTGGTACCGAGTCTAGGAAAGGCATCCCAAATGTCCTCTGCAAAACTCCCTTCTTCTGAGATGACAAACTGAGAATCAGTATTCTCTAGGATAACAGCGTAGATACTTACACCCATCATATTAGAGCAGTTGGAACCACTTAGTGTTTTTTGGGGGACCCTGAAGTTTGCCAGCAATTCCCAATTTCCCATTTTGATTTGGTCTTGGATTTATTGCACATTCCTAACCATTATTATTTTTAAAGGCTTAAATGATAATAGTATTTAAATAGCTTTCTTTTTTACTTCCTTGACGTCTCCCAGTGCTAGCAGTCAATGGGATGTATGAATGTGAAACTAATATCGATATCAAAGGAAATTACAGCATTCGTTGTTCAGGGAGACGCTCTGGTGAGGATTTTTTCTGACTAGCAATGCCAGATAGTAGTGATGGAAAACGTTCAGTAGGTGTGCACTTAAAATGAACTTGCTAGAGAGATAAGGAAGTTTCCTTATTAAAACAGACATTTCTTCCTAATAAAATTCAATTAGCATGTCAGCCTTGACTTCAGGCACATTTTAAAGGAAGTGTCAATTTAATAATCACTCTTCAGTTTGAAATGTCATCCCTACTCTGATTACAAGTAAACTCTATAACAACTATAATTAAGAGAGTTTGGAGAAAGGGAGTTAGCTTGCAGTTTTTTAATTCTGTTTTGCCTGCACAGTATGATTTGCAGCACCACGTGGAGTCCAATTATTCCTTTTGCTACAGGTACGCGCACTCCTGCAGGCCTTGCATTTTCCCCACTTAAAGCAGTATCTAAAACAGTGGGGTCATAGTTTAAGAGTGAAAAGGATTTTGGTAATACAAATATTAACAACTACCAGAAAGAGCTGTAGCGGGCTGGATCACTGTAAGCTGGTGACAGCACACGAGCGCCTGGGGAAATCCAGTTGGACAGGAGAGAGAGATTAACGCAGAGAAATACTCACCGCCCTAATGCCCGTACGTGTCCTCACCAGGAGGTGCGAGGGAAACAGCACTACTGAGAATTGTAAAATTCTCCTTCTCAAAGAGCAGTGAGGAAAAAGGGTGCCCAGGCCTGGAGGACAAAAGAAAATTCAGACTGCAGAGCGTTAGTGGTGATGGCAAAGGGGCAGCAACAGTGTATTTGTGAGTATTGTGAGTGATCGCAGGGGCAGGGATGAACAGGGAATATTCATACCTGTACTTATCCGTACCTATTTATATAGCAGCTCCTAGAAAAGACTCGCAGTTTCTTGCGTGCTTTGTCAACACTTGTGTAGCTGATGGTGACAATAAACTTGTATGGAAGCAGGAACTAGAAGTAAGAAGTTGTGTGCCTCAGTACGTTAGCAGTGTTGCCTTCAAAGGCCAGATCACATTGAAGGATGAAATCCCCTCCGTGTCCCAAACAGAAGACTGTTTTGGGGAACATAGGACATATTGTCAAAAGCTGAATTACCAGCCTTTTGCCTGACTAAGCCATTCAAACCCAGGGAGCCTCTTCAGCAAAAGTATTTCCCAGCTAAAATCCTAATGTCCCATGTTTTGGACATGACCTTAACACGTTCCTGCTGAAACAAACCGGCAGGGCTGAGAGTCCAAAATGAGCAGGTCCAGACTCACAGTGAACTGCCCTGACTGTGCTACTTTCCTGCCTTATGGGCTTTTACCTTTATCGTGGCCTTGGTGTGATCAATGAACGTCACTGTCGGGTCTAAGTGCAGAATGGCAGCTGAACCTTGAAGGGAGTTTCTGAACACGGATACTATTCACTAGCCTAAGTGGGTACAGGTTTGGTAATGTTCTGTCTGTGACATCTTTGCTGAGAATAAATAAGCGATATACTTAGGGGGGGCTAGCGTCAGCGATGACAGATGCCACGTTGTGGTCAAAAGGCCGCAACTTCATTAATATGATGCCTAAAGGCATCCTCCTGACAGCCGTGGACAGAGGAGGAAATGACAACAGCCTACAGCACTCATCAACCTCTCCTCCCTTTCTGGCACTGCAGAACAAGACGTACTGCAGCAGGCCAGAGCAGCCCTGCCAAACCGGGTGAGATTACCTAATCCCACCTCCCTGCTCCCTGCAGCTCGCTGCGGCAGGGAACCAGATTCCTTCTCATCTGCCAATGGTCCTGCCCTCTATCTCCATCAGCACAAATATCCCCTAGCTGGTGTCGCTGGAAAATCACACCTCAGCAAGGATATCAGCAGCAAATGCAAGCCAGGGGATGAATACAGCTGTGGTATGGGAGTGGGAAGCTGCACAGCAGCTACTGTGGGTTATGACCAGGTGCCTGCCTACCACCAGCAGCACCAGTGAGAGGTCAAGCAGGACCTTTCTTTTACCCTTTCTGCCCACTCTTCCACCCCTGTATTGTATGTGTCTCTGAAGCAAACCGTCACGCAGCCTTTCATTGCCATGGGTGAAAGCCAATGCCATCCACAGCAGCATCCCAACCTAAATTTACAGCAACCAACGCAGGGAATACAGCTCACACACATGCGAGCAAGCAGTACAGTCCAACAGGAGGCTTTTCCTGCCATAAATAAATACATAAGGAACTGTTTCACATACTCATGTCTGTTCATGGCTGATATTCTTTCTAACATGTCTCAATCTCTGAGGTCTTAAGTGCTTCTTGAAATCTGTTGATGCGGAAGGTTGGTCCAGGCTGATGTGTTCACAAATTAATACCCCGGGGAATACTCCTGAGGTTTAACTTCAGCCCAGGGAAGCGATCCTCCCTGGGCTGCCCCTGCAGTCAGTGCAGGGACACAGGCCCCTCCTAGGGGCACTTCAGAGCTGAGGCCCAACTTTAAGCATTCAAAATCCCGCCTGGAAGAATTTTTTCCTCTCCTTTGGCTACAGAGAGAGCCTCCAGACACCCATCCCCTGAGACTGAGTTTAACCTTTGGGACTGCTCCCCACTTACTACCTCTGCTATTGAACAGACACACCAAGAGCAATCCTGCGGGCAGCCGAGAAGCTGCTGAATTTGAATTTGCACCACCTGATATTACTGATGGAAAACATATAGTAGGTGCGTGACTGGGGCGAGGCTTTACCTGACCCCCCAGCACCTGCAATGACAGGAGCTGTATTCTGACCAAAGGAAACTGAGACGTCATCTCCACCTGCCTGGTGGAAAGTGCTGGTGCCCCACACCTGAGCTGTGTATGGAGTCTGTTCTGTTTGCAATGAAAAACTAAGAAAAATGGCAACATCTACACTCACAGAAGGAAGGACAGAAATGCATCGAGGCCTCCAAAATGAAGATATGCTCCATATGGCGGAGATGCACAGACTTGGCAGGACCTGCCTCCTTTAAACAAGTTCACTCATGTGTGGCTTTGGTGCTGTGTGTGTCTCGTACTGTTACATACAGAAGTCACACAATTGCCATGGGACTGGCAATGAAAAGCTGGGCATGAGCTGACAATGTGCGCTTGCAGCCCAGAAGGCCAACCGTATCCTGGGCTGCATCAAAAGAAGCGTGGCCAGCAGGTCGAGGGAGGTGATTCTGCCCCTCTACTCGGCCCTGGTGAGACCTCACCTGGAGTACTGCGTCCAGCTCTGGAGCCCTCAGCACAAGAAGGACATGGACCTGTTGGAGTGGGTCCAGAAGAGGGCCACAAAAATGATCCGAGGGCTGGAGCACCTCTCCTACGAGGACAGGCTGAGAGAGTTGGGGTTGTTCAGCCTGGAGAAGAGAAGGCTGCAGGGAGACCTTGTTGCAGCCTTTCAGTACTTAAAGGGGGCCTATAGGAAAGATGGGGACAGTCTTTTTAGCAAGGCCTGTTGTGACAGGACAAGGGGTAATGGTTTTAAACTAAAGGAGGGTAGATTTAGACTGGATATGAGGAAGAAATTTTTTACAATGAGGGTGGTTAAGCACTGGAACGGGTTGCCCGGAGAGGTAGTGGAGTCCCCATCCCCGGAAACATTCAAGGTCAGGTTGGACGGGGCTCTGAGCAACCTGATCTAGTTGATGATGTCCCTGCTCACTGCAGGGGGGTTGGACTAGATGACCTCTAAAGGTCCCTTCCAACCCAAAGCATTCTGTGATTCTATGATTCTATGATTCTATGATTCTATGATTGACTAGTAGTACCCCTAAGGCAAGCTGTACCTTTCCAAGCCTGGGACAAAGAGAGAGACCATGGAGCTTATGGTAACGCGGAGTAGTAATAACAGACTGAGAAAAATAAAAGCAAACGCTGCCTTCTGGTAGCTTTGTTGAGGATGAGTAGGGATATGCTGCAGGAACCAAGGCCTTGTTTTCAAGGGAAGGAAGGGAGCTGCACAGCTCCTGTCCTACCTGAGGTGGTCAGACATTACACGCAACGGTGAGGCTGCGGTAAGGCGCAGTCTAAAATCCTGCCTCTTGCAGCTTTTACCTGTTACGAATGGCCCAGTCCAGCAGCTCACTGGGTGCCTGAAAGAGAGGCAGGATGAGTGCCTGAGCTTCTTTCCTCACAGGTAGCTCCTGCCCCTGCCTGGTGAGTGCTACAACGCTGCTTCCAACAGGTTTGACTCCTGTGGTCCTTTTCTTGTGATCCCACACCAGTTTGGATGGCTGCTGCTCTTTCTGCAGCATTAATACTTAACCACTCTCTCCCCCTTTATGAATCTCAAGTGAAATATTAAAATACCTTTCAGTGGCTTATAAATGACGTGCCATGACTCCCACAAGTGGGAGGAGCAGTACAGCCTGTGCTCCATTACCAGGGCTAAAAGCCACCCTGCTGCAAAAGAAACTCAGGAGTACAGGGTGCAAATGCCCCAGTGCTTTTAACAGTGGCTCCACTCGGGTCCAAGAAATATTTTTAGTACTGCTTGAGCACTTCCCCGGGGTCTGTGACGGATCTCAGATCCCTGCCCACTACCACTGGGTTGCACCCGAACTTCAGGCCCCCCAGGAGGCGTGGGGAGGTGGTGCCGAGACTGGGGCAGGCAGCAGCAGGCTCCGTGCCCTCCTCCCGCTCCGAGCACAGGGCCGGCACTGCCCATTTCAAGCCGAGTTAGAAACTTGAGCTAAAGACCGGCACTAACTCCGGGCGGTGGTGTGTTTCCCTTCCCAGAGGCACAGCATGAAGGCATGTGAACCATCCATACCAAAAGCCAGCAGCAGGGCTAGCAAAGTTTATCAGCTCAGACTTTGAGCTCTGCAAAAGGAACCGTATCCAGCCTCCAGAGCTAAGCTTGTCCCAGGAGCAGGTCGCTGTGCCCGCAGAGCCCGGGGCACGCATACCACCGGGCTGGTGGCGATGCTCTCTGGCACAGCTATCTACAACTCAGATTATTTGACCAGAGGTAATTGAAAGCTGCCTGTATGTGGTCATGTAATGACAGACTGTATTGCAACACACGTGTGCAAGGATGACAAGTTAAGGTCAAGTGGGCAAACTCAAGCTAACGTTTCCAAACTGTGGGATGCCTGCATTTGCAGCCGCTTGGCTCTCCTTTTACGGTAGCTCTTTCTGTGGCATCTGCTCTGCGTATTTACCACTAATAATTTACAGTTTACATTCAGATTTCATATCTGCTCCTTAGGCATGTTCAACATTCAGGGGTGTATGTAAGCAAGCTCAGCTGTCTTGCGTCAGTAACAGTGCTCCTTGTCTGACTGGAACCCAGTTTTCCCTGACACCTCCTAAGAAGCCGGGTGCCCAAGTGCATCCACCTGACTTTGGAGGGTGCCGTATCCTCCGCGGTGCCCCGAGAGGTGACACCAGTGGCCAGGCACCAGCAGCGGTCGGGCCTTGCTGACTTGGGTTCCCTTTTGCCCCTCTCGGCATCTTTGCCTTCTTCTTCTTCTTCTTCTTCGCACCTGAGCAGCGCTCCCGCCGGAGGGGAGACAGGCTGGGGCGGGGGGCGCAGAGGAAAAGACTCACCCCGGCCGGGCCGCGGTCCTCCCGGAGCAGCGGCCCCGGCCTGACAGGGACCCCCGGTGCCTCCCTGCAGCCCGCGCACCGGGGCCGCGGCTCCCCCGCCG
>VYZW01010203.1:241731-299717 GCA_013401315.1 Balaeniceps rex
GCAGCCAAGGGTTTGGGCCGGGGAGGGGGCCGAGATTTGTCAGCGGGGCCCCGGGGGGTGGTGGGGATGGGGATGGTCCCCCGTCCCCGGGCATCTCTGGGTTTTCTCCCTTTGCCGGCCTGTCCCCCTTCCCGGACGGATTTGTCTTCCCCTGAGAAGTGTCTCCGACTTCCCGATCGAAATTTTAAGCTCTTAAGTGGAAATAATAAAGCTGCTTCGTCGTTAGCCAACTTTTGGGGCCATAAAATAAGGAAGTTTGGTTAATGACTTCTTTCTGTTCAAAGAGTGGCCCTGAAGAGCCGGGGGGGGGGGGGGNNAGGGCGCGGGGGGGGGGGGGGGAGAGGGGAGGGAAGAAAAAGATCAAGGCAATATGCGACTTGTGTTATGAGCAGTAAGTGCTTGAATCCTGCTGCTTCTCCACCCAAACTATAAAAGCGGTGACAGGCTCCGTAGTCTGAACAGCTGCTGATTTCTGCTGAATATGGCTCGTGTTCACAGCAGTGTAATGATTTTGTACTCTCACTGGCGCGTACGCTTCCCAAGCACTTGTGAATATGTATTTTTTTGATAGGTAGGGCTGTGGATTGGAAGTCTGGACTAGCAGAGATTGGTGTCGATCTTGTCCTTTTAATATCTGGTTTAGGAAAAGCAATGGCTTCAAAGGGGAATTTGGCTTAGTTTTTGCCTTCTGCTGTTCCCCTCAAAATCCCAAGTACCTCCAGTGAGTACAGTGAAGTGAATTTACACTGGTGTAAATGAGAGCATGCCCTCTTCTAGGTGTTTTTAATGAACGTGCCATTTAAAAAGTAGTGCTCTGGGGTTTCTCCCCTCTGGAGTGGTGTGGAAATATAAGTAACTCTTCTAGGATCAGTGAAGCTGTACTGATTAACAGAATCAAGCCTTAAGCATTCAGTGGTATTTAAACTAGATCCTTGGCAGCTGTAGAGCGACTTTGCTGGTGATATATTAATATACATCAACTGTAGATCAGACCGAGGGAGGCTTTCTGTGGTTTCAGGACGAGTGTGTAATCAGAGCAGAGTGCTGGGCTGTGATTGGAAACTGCGGTGAGAAGGAGGCTTGGCCAATGTAGTGAGGGAACTGTCTGAGGAAAAGAAACTCCTTGTATCACATTCTCATCTGTAAGTCTTTTGAGCTGAGTAACTGTGGGTATATACTAATGCAAGTGAGAGCAGAGCTTAGCCTTTCTAATCCGTACGGCTTTTTTTCTTTCTGGATTGTGCAAGTGCAGCTTGTTTTCAATTCACAGTGCAAAACCTTGATATTACAGCACAGTTATGTCATGCGCTTAATTAGAGAGTCTGGCTTTACCCCTGTGATGATAAATGCAGAATCCGCTTCTTTGGTGTTCTTCTGTTTTCTTTTAAACCCTTCTCTCTTTAGGAGGGGAGAGACTTTCGGTCATGATCCTCCCTGTGTCCGCCTGCTGTTCCTCCTCCCCCTGGTATACAGTACAATGTACAGCGCAGTGCCGCTTATAGAGCTGCAGATGTCCCTCAGTCTGGCCAGCCAAGGGCTCCTCCACAATGCCGGGCTTTGCCACTACCCATCCTCCAGTAGGTGTGCGTCTTGCCTCCAGCTATACAGCTGCTCGCAGGTACATCGCCCAGTCCTCATCGCTTCTCTCCATGCAGCGCTGTGCCACATGTGCTTTAAAGGTGAACATCTCCACACCAACCCAATGTGCATGAGCAGTCAACTTCTTTGCGTGCTCCGGCTGCTTTTATTCCCCATCCAGTGTCGGACCAGCACAGCTGCATTTGCATAGTGCTACTTCTGAACATCTCAACGGGGACCTGGAGCTGAACTGCACCATCCTGCACATCTTCTCCTCACATTCCCCAAATTCATACACATCCACAGCAACGCCCCCCTTTGGCCTCCAGACTGCTCAGTGTTCCTAAGGGCCAGATAAGACTGCCTGGCAGGAAACTGCCCATCCTCGCTGTAGTGTATAAAGATAGCGTGCTTTCTCCTTTCTGGGCTGACACCTCCTCCTTCATTATTACTTTCAGCAAGACTATGCTAATGTTTGTTTTAAGCATGAAGTGCCTACACAATTCACTGCCGGCAGTATTACACTCAAGCCACTGCACCCAGTTGGGTTTTTGAAACCAAGAGAGCAATCGCAGGTGGTCACAAGTCTGCCCAGGACTTTACCAGCATCACATTAAGGCATACTGACTTCTACCTTCTGTGGCAAACATGGGAATGATGAGGTGGTCTCTGGGCTGGCATTTGGCTGTCCAGCCCAAATGACACATCTGAATAACCCAGAACTGGCTGGAGGTTTGGACTTGCACCACAAAGAACAAGTTGGTGACAGGCATGCAGCCCCTGCACCCATGGCATGACTGTAATGGTCGCATTGAACTTCTTGCATACCAGGAGTCTGGAGGTGCTGGGCTGCTTGGTGCATTGACCGAGATGCCACACGTTTTTAAAGTACTCAGTTTAAAACTGCTAGGGTATCTTGCCACAATGAGACATTCTTGATGTTCTAACACCAAGTGCAGCACAGTGGTTTGAGAATAACGCTGCCAGACATGCCCTAGCTACTGAGCTCTGACATTGGAGGGCCTTTTTCTCCATGCCTTGTAAGCCAGCTGGATTCCGAGATTCCCTTGTGAAGGCACAGGCTGGGTGAGGAAAAGGAAATAATGGGCTAATGCCATCTCGGCAGCTACTGGTGCCAGTGGTTAGAGGGGCTTCCCTACCCCCGTCCCTTGCCCAGAATGCCATTCCTTGGCAATCGCAGAGATGATACTGAGGGGAAGGGGAGCAGGAAAGGAGCTCTCTTGAAAATAGCATATTGTACTATTTTGCATAATAATGTTGTATTTGATATTGAAAATTATGTATTGTTGTATTCAAATAAAACATCTATGTTGGGTTCCGGGAATATTAACAGAAAATTGAAATGAATTAAAACTGGCATTTTTCCACTAATGCTTATCACTGGTGCTATCATTTTCATGAGGCCTTAACATTCTCAGCTCTGTTGCTACTGAAGTGGTGAACATTTGCAAGACTGGGTATGCTTTGCTCTAAGAAAAGAACTTAAACTCCTCTGCTGAGCTACTGGTAAAGGTATTTACCTATGTGTTGCTCTTTTGTTTTTGCCACTGTTCAGAAAGCATGATTGGAAAATCTTGTTGGGCGCAATAAAGGACTGATTCTGGGCAGTCACAAGCAGGTCATCTTCAAAAACTCAAGGTCCCTCGCCCCTGCCTTCCCAGATGCTGCTCGTCCTTTCATCTTTCTTGTAAGCCTCTGGCCAGCTAGCATCTTGCAAATATGAATCCTTTCCCACCCTCTGACTGGAAGAGAAACAAGGGTGAGAAATGTTTTCCTGCTCAGCTCTTGAGCGAACTACTTTGCCCTTCTGCCACTCCAAGTACTTTACTGCTTTTCATCATGAGCAGCTCCAGGGTCTGCTTCTAAAGCAGAACCGTGTGGGAATAACATGACTGTTGTCAGTCTGGCTGTTGCTTAGAGTTTTCTTGTTACCAGCAAGAGAACTGAGCAATGTGGTACTGCCCAGTTTCATTATTAGATGCTTGATTATCTTTGTAAATACAGAAATGTAGGAGAAGTGCTGGATTTGTGTGTAGACTTGGGACTCAGTGCCTCCATTATTATTTGGAAAGATGATTTCTCAGTCCAGAGGACTACAGATCTGGCAGTCTAAGTGGAATATTGTACTTTTCAGAAACTGATGATGTAAGCCATTTTGCTTTCCTGAATAATCGGCAATGACCGGGCAGCAGATTTTGAAAGCCCTAGTTAACGAGATCCTCTTTGCACCCTGGCATCCCGGAGAATTCCACACATTCCAGGCTTTTTTTCTGAAAGCATCAATGTGTTACCAGTAGCAAATCTTTCTAAAAGCTGCATCGTTTCCAGCGTTTGCCTGCTGTATCTTCATTGCTTCACTTTTCCATTCCCGATTTTCCGACGTGCTTGCCTTTAGCGATACAGCTGCTTAGAAGTGTGGGGATCTCCCGTGTTACTCTGCTCTTCAGAGGCGCCCGGATCTCTGCAGTGAGCTCCCCTATAGTTTTTTTCTTCTTTCCTGAAGTGTCAGTATTGAGATAAAAAAGACAGCTGTGAACTGATTCTTTATCATTTTAGGCTCTGCATTACTTTATTCTGTTTCATTGAAGTTACTGAGAACAGCCGGGCTAGTTTCACTTTTGCTTTAGTCTCTTTCATTGTGCTTTTTAGGTGGTTTGGTTTTGATTTTGTTTGGTTTGGGTTTTTTGATTTGTTTTGGTTTTGTTTTTACACACTGATACAATGCTCTTCTGTTTGGGTTTGAGCACTGCAGGGAAATGTTTAATCAATTGTAAGGTTTTTATGTGCCTTCTGCCACAATCCTACCATTTTTACAAAACATATGTTGGACTGAAAGCTCAGCAGATAATGCCTCTCCTCCTCCTTGACTTAATGTGCTGAAGTCTCAATTGCTGCTTAAGGTACAGTTGCATCGTAAGGCCGTCCCAAGCTAACTTTTGGTGAGCATACTTGCAGAGATCTTCAGGCAGGTAGGTACGTAAGACCTTAAGAGTCAGTGCCATCTTGAAAGAAAAAAGAAGCAAGTGCAAGTTGGGTAGATGAGTGATGCACGTTATCCCAGCTTCACAAAATCCTAGAGAATTTAAAGTGCAATTGTCATTATATGGATTTTCTTTTGTGCTGAGGCACAACTGTAGACCTCCATGGGTTGGATACATTTACATTAAAATATCTGTGATACTGCTGGAGACAAATCAGGATTGATTTCTATCTTCCCCTAGCTCTGTATTATAGTGCTTTATAGTGTATGAGCATATCTAAGTAGTTATACTTTTAGAGGTACACACTAATGTAGCCTGGGGGACAATGAGGCACAAGGATGTATTCAGACCTCCCTTTGTACATTGAAATCATATTAATTGGCAAATCCAAGGATGTATTCAGAGCTCCCTTTGTACATTGAAATCATAGTACTTGGCAAATCCTTGGGTGCAGAATAAAACCTCCAAAGAAAAGCAGAGCTGTACACTGGCTGTAATAATCCATTGCCTTCAGATTGTGTCCTGCACCTGTCCAAATTGAATGACACAGCCTCTTCAGTTGTCCTTTTGGAAATGAAGAAGGGCTTTTGGCTTTACTTGCCAGGTGTGGTTTTTTGGTTTTGTGCCGGTTGCTGCTTACTCGTTTGTGTTAGAGAACTTGCCTCTCTGGTGCACTTGACTGTAGTTTGCCCATGAATGCAAATAACCAAGTTGTGGGTGTGGGAAAGTTGGAGAATTTCCTCAGTGCTTGGCTTCTTCTAAATGCGGAGGGTTGATGGCAAGTTAGCAGAGTCGAAAGGAATGGGAGGCCAAAGCATTGGCTTTCCTGCTTACCTTTACTGCTGTCAGAACAACAAAGGAGCAGAGGAAGAAAAACCTGCTCAGGTAAGGATCCCATCCTTACCTTCCCGTAACATTAGCCAGAGCACCATTAGCTAGAGTACCGCCATTTAGGAAGAAGAGTCCTTATCTTTGTTTACAGAATAGCAATAGACCTTTTACACAAGAACTGAACCGTTTAGAGGCTGGGCTTGAGAGATTTTTTTCTCATCCATTTAGTACCTGATAGAAGGTAATGGGATGGAATTTGTCAGGTGGCTTTGGCAGGAATGTAATGCTTTGGAAGTTAGGGTTGTCAGCTTCAGTCACATTGGCTTGCGGAAAGCAGACTCTGGCCTCTTTGCAGGTAAAAGCAGAGTGTAAAATCCTTTGTCCCGCCGAGGTCAGTGAGACTCTCAGTGGAAAGGCTCTGAGAGCCCAGTGCTCAGGTAGACTCACTAGCCTTTATCTGGCACAGCCTGGTAACAGATGAATAGCAGACAGTGGTGGTCTTCCTCCGAAGCCCTTCCCTATTATATAGATGTAAATCTTCAAAAGTTTTGTTGAATCTCATTTACTTGGTCTTCCATCAGTGTAGCATAGAAGGCCTTTGCCTGTTCTATAGTTCCTTGCTTTTCATTCCACCAATAGTACTTAAACTAATTTAACAGGTTTGTACTGTTTGGGGATTTTGTTGCTAGATGGAGAGCCCGCCAGTCAAAAGGCTTGGTATCCAAAAATATTCAAAGCTGGATTCCCGCCTCACTGCAGCTATATAGCTCTGTAATATAATGGTTAGTGGAACTTCTTTCTGGCTCATACTCAAGAGCCCAGCATGGGTTTTCAGTGCATTTATTAGGAATCCTAGTGGAAATGGCTTAACTCCCTTAAGACCAATGAGGTCTCCTTTACACAGGAGTAAAACTGCAGAGAAAATAGAATCGGGCCCGTAAGCGACTTACAGTTACTGCGGATCTGGTGGCTTAACAGAAATACTTCCCACAGCCCCTTTTAAAACTCCATGCTTCTATTTAAGAGCCTTTATAATTTAATGTATGTGTTCATACGGAAACATAAGAGGAGTGTTCCGGTGAAATCCATGGAGTTATTCCTACTTTTGGTTAGTTCCCCTGTGATACAGGAGAGATCTGGAGATTAAGAAATAAGCAGACTCTGATAAATTACTGGGGGCATGGGGAGGTCATTCACCTGTTGATTCACATGCAAAAAAGATGGTAGTTTCCCTTTATGAAAGATGAAGGGCCTGGAGTGTTTCCAGAAAACTCTTGCATAGCTCTCAAATGTCCTTGGACTGAGGGAAGGACTTGCAGGAAGCAAATATAAATATCCAGTGTAACGGTGCCACTCAACTGCTGTTCTGGATCAGCAGAATCAGCTTTTGTTATAATTCCTTACGTAGGTTTACCTGTTCTGTGGCTTCAGTTTCAAGGATCAGATGATGGCTGGTCTGGCAGAGACATACAAAGGTGGGGAGAAAAGAGGGGAAGCTGGCCCTTACTGCTCCCTGGCATGAGCCGGTCCCAACCTCTCCTTCTCCGTTCTGGCAAAGGCAGGCTTCTTCAGCATGGCTCTTTAAAGGCAGCACCTGGCTCTTCCTCTCTCCAAACTGGATAGCAAAACAGATCGAGTGCAGGGGAGCACCGGTTGTTTTAAAAAGCCCCTAATCTGACACATTTCCTTCACACGTGCCTAGGTATGTTGTACCCAAATCAAGCAGAGACCCCCAGGGAACACCTAAAAGCAATGTTACGATGCCCAATGTGGGGAAAAAATATGACCAGCTGATGGGAATAATACACGTACGCATTTTAAAAGCATTGTTGCAGGGTTGTGTGGTCTTCTGAGTCGGAGAGCTGGCATTTTCAAAAGCTGCTCTTTCCAATCACTTGGCATCTCCATGTAATCGGAGGCTGACATCAGACTCTCAACTGGAACTACTTGAGCTATTAGGCTGTGAAGAGCAGAAACTCTCTGTGTTACCGAGTGTGTATGCGGGGGGAAGGTTTTTTCACTTCCTTTGATGTATTAGCATCAAGAGAGGGAGTCTTCGCTTCATTCCTAATTGCTTCTCGTCTTTGAATTTATATACCAATATGTAAGTAACTGCAAAGGGAGATAGCAGAATTTATAAAAAGTTCAAAAAGGCAGGGCTTAGAGCATGATTAAAATAAAAGATAGCATACAGTGTGTGCTGTTTTTAGCTGAAATATCTCCCTAGAATACTTTCCATTTACATTCTCATTATATCTAACTGCGTCTAATGCACTGCTTAGTTTAACAACTGCCATGTTTTTAGGGTAGATTTTATAGCAGATATACACCCACTGTGTTCTTAACTCAAGACTTTAAATTGCAGTATCTGTATTGGACAATCTTTTCTTATACCTTCTTGGCTGAAGGCAGGAAGAAAGCAATAGTGATGGGAACCTAATTAAGCCTGTGGTTTAATTACACCAGGAGCTGTGTGCTTGAAATGCTGCTGGATTCAATGAGTGCTGCGTGGCACTGCCATGTTAAGTCTCAGCAGAGAATGACTTTTTTTTTTTTTAATAGGATCACTGTAATTCTTACAAAGCCACCGTGGTTTTCTCTTTCTTTTCAGCTGCCAAGGCAGTTGGACTTTGAACTATAGCCACTCAGACCGAGTCCCTGAGAAAGTTCGGAGGAGCTGTCTTGCTAGCGTGTGCATGTGATTAAGGAGAATGAGCATAGCGCGGTGTGTTTGTGCTATAAATATGCATAGCTTGTTCAGGCCTCCACAGCTTTTCCCCCTGCCTTCTCAGGTTTTTTTTGTTAGCTTGACAATGTTTGAAAAGACCTTTAAGTTGGCCTGGACGGAGGGCAAGTTGGGGGGAAAAGGCACTGATCCTTCTCCTTGAGGATGTGTGTATCAGTGGCTGCAGAATCAGGGCATTTTCAGGAGTGAAATATGCGGGGTGCGCTGAAAAATTCCTCTGTGTGCACAGGCTTTGGATTGCTTTAAAGGCAAAACTGGGCTCTCTGTGCGTGCTCAATTTTGCCTGTTTTTTGTTGTTGGTTGTCCCCCCTACCCCTGAAAGGCATTACCAAGCGTTGGTCTCTTCAGACGGTCTGTGACTGCACGTGATTGCAGAAATCAGATCTTATTGATGATGAAGCTCAGAATAAGCAGCAGTAACTCGCTGTGATGCTGGCAGGCAAACTTTTTGTAAGATGGTATACATGTTTCACTGCATCCAGTATTTAGTGAGATATGATAAGGGGTGATTTAAAGTGAAACGAGAGATTGATTATGATTAAATACTTATCACGCAAATCAGAGTGGATCCAAAGAGCAGGTACTGCCCAGCTCCATTTTTTTGCCCTGTAAGGTTTGTTTATGTACTTGCAGGAAAAAGAGGGTCAGTGCTTGGCATAGGCATGGTCTTTTCTTTGGTGAAGCAGCTTTTGGTGAAGTGTTGTGTGTGGGAGGATAGTCAAGAAATGTATATTAACTCATTTCTCAAAAAGAAAAGCATATATCATGGGTTCCCAACCACTGACTTTCACATGCCCAGCTCTTACCCTGGAAGCTACATAGCTCTGCACAGTCTGTTTTGAATGCAAGCATCTTTTCTTTTTTTCCCCTCCTTGTTTTTTTGGGGAATGAATTTTTCATACTTACCCAAAACCTCTTCTGGCTGCACAGCACAGCTTCTGTTGCTTTGAGCTGTGCTAAACACAACTCCCCGGGCCTTCCTGTACCCCAGCAGTTAACATCATCTCAGAGGCTTCTATCTCAGCATGCTGAAGAGATCCAGCCTCCCCTCCTGTATTCACTCTGTTCCCCTGCAACAAGTATTGCTGCAGGAACCTGAAGTCTTGGTCTCTGCAGCAAATTGCCTGAAGTCTTGCACACAGTTGGCATGCCAAAGTTAAATTTTCCCCATAGGATGGATTATTCTGACAACACTATTTTTAGCCTGGTTTCTTATCGAGACAAGTATTAAGGAATAGCACACTCTGTGCGTGTATAGCAGGGGAGGGGGTGGGCACGCCTGTGTATCTCACACCAGCCATTCAGAAATTTTATATCTGTTAATCACCTACAATTTCAACTACATTGCCGCGGTGTAGAAATCATAAAAGAGGCTGCCAGGTAAAGGAGAGAACAGACTATTCCTGCTGCATTTGAAGGAAAGGCTTGTTCTTTATTAGATACCAGAAAATCCACTGGGGAAAGAATCCCATATAAATGTTCCAACCCAATAAAAAAAAGTGCTCCAGTTGGAGCTCACATTTTCTTCAATGTGAAAGTCAGTCCTTTGCATGCATAAAAGCTGGAGAAAACCAGGCTTCATTAGTTCCGCTGCTTGCAAAACTGCTTGTTCGTATTCCTCTTTCCCCTCTAGAATTACTGATTATTTCTTTTCAATTTTAATCTCTTTTTGGGAAACTTATGCCTTGAATGACTTTCCTTTTGGGCCATCCTATCCTTTGCTCCTCTTTTCATGACAGTTTCGCAGGGGATGCAGCTATGATTTTACCTTTGTGTTAATGGTAAAGGCAACCCCCCCTCATTGTAAGAATGAACAGTATTAATTTTTATGACCATGGTTTATTCTCCATTGATTATCTTTAATGCGATGCTGTCTCGTTCAGTTAATAAACTACTGATAACCTGCTAAGTTTTAATTAACCTCCTCCCCAAATATAACCTGCTTTTAATAGGTGTTGTAAATGCATTCATTGTGCCTGGCACATTAAAATCACTGGTTTAAGTTCCTTTACATTCAAATTACACTTTAGCTGAAGTATATTTCGTGGCAATCATCTTGTCATTACTCTGCTAATAGCCTAAAATAAGTATCACTACTTTATGACTTCAGCAACATTTTTTGGCCTCTGTTACAGCTGCCACAGGCTTGATTCAGCCTTGGTGCCCAGACAGAGGTTGGATAAGCTGTGTTCTGGACAAAATCCTCCCAGTGGAGACTAGGAGGCTCACCTGAAGATTTACTGTTAATTCTGCATTGCCTTTACCTGGTGTGAATCGGTTCCCGGAGCCCGCAAGCTGTCCCTTTTTGAGCCAGAGTGGCAAAGCAATGCTAGTCCGTGCGCAGATGTCTCCAGTGTCATTCTTGCTCACTCCTGGGGCAGCCGACATGCCCAGGGCAGGGCTGTGGGGCTGGGCCACTGCCTGGGGCGTGGGGCTACCCAGGCAGCAATATATCTGCTCTCAGCCGTGCAACCCATCCCCGCACAGCAAGGCAGCAGGGCTGTGCTAAGATAGCCGTGTTGTACAAACAGATGCGCAGTTGCCAGCCACGTGCACCGTGCACTGCAGTGCTCTGGACCAGATTTGTTTGAAGGAGCTGGAGCGCTTGGGAGGTGAGCTAGGATGGCAGCCTTGACCATGGGTTGACTGCAGATGAGGCTGACCACCCGTGTCTGACAGAGGTGGAGGAGAGAGGCCGAAGCAGGCTCGACCTGTGCTCAGAGTTCCCCTTGACACTTGGCCGCCTATTTAAAGTACGACGCAGGGTATTTACCCAGTTTGCACTGTAAACTTTTTTAGGGACCTCTGTCAATAGATGCAAAATTTATAGGGCAGTTCTATATCAGATCCAACGATAAAATCATCTGCCTACAGGTACGCTGTGGAAATGAGCACCCTGTTTGAGGAGTGCTGGGTCTGTAAATGAGTGAATGGGTTACAGCTACCTGCAGCAGCTATAGTGTGGCTATTCATTTATGAAATTGTCCAAGTGGAACGTAACACAAATTATTAATGTAGATCAGAAATATTTTTCATTTAACTGCTTGTTCCTAAGAACCCAGCAGAATGGCAGTTTGTTAAAGGAAATGAGAGGGAGCTGCAAAATATCGCAGCTCAGGCTGATTATTTATTTCCTTTCTGGAATTTTGTTTCCTGTTTGGCTGTAGATCTGACCTGATAAGCAGAATCTTGGACTGTGAGACTAAAAGGTTCTGTTACCATAAAACAAATGAGTGTGCGCAATTTTGTGCAGACCTTTATAAAAAATAATTCAAATAGAAGAGGCTTGGATAGCATCTTCTTCCTCAAAATTCTGTGGATCACTAGAGGAAGAACACCTTTTTATGTATCTATATACATAAACACATAGCTAGGTAAAGGAGGAAGACCAGTGGAAAGATTGGACAAGATAATGTTGGTCACTGAGGTTAGAAAAGCTTAATAAAGGGGAGAAGAATTTTACAGCCACATCAGCAGCAACCTGGTCAAACAAGGGAGAAAATATTCAGTACTACAGCTCTCATTACAAAGGTAAAAATTGAAGGTAATTGATGTCTCTTGTTCTTTCCTTGTTTTGGCTTTGTGTCTTCATCCAAAAGCATCTTGTGGTTGAGTTAACTTCCTTCCCATCCCCTCCCTCTCACAGTGGAAGATTAGTTTGGACTTGAGAGGTTGTGGTGGTATTGCTGGAAACTCTTCTACTGGATGTAATGGGTGATCCTGCCCCAGAAGCGAGGTACATCTTGCTTGAGAATATGGGAATTATGCTGTTTGGTTGTACTTGCAAGACTAAAGCCCTTGTTTTTGAATGAATTGCCCCTGCTATATTACAGCAAGGGTTGAAAAATAAAATAAAACCATAGAAAACCTCAGCCAAATTCATGAAATTAATTCTTCGAAGAGAACAGATGGGTAAGTGAAACGTAAAGTGATGCAAGTCTGCTGTGTAGTCTGCAGATTCACTGTAGGAATGTGTTGTATTCATTATTTCAAAGAGATGTCTCCCCTGCCTTCATTCCCTCTTGAGACAGTCTAACCTTGGGCTTGTTAAATATGTCTCTACAGAAGTTGGCACATACTGACCTTGTTTGCTCCAGTCTGCTCTTCTGTAGCTTCTTGATTCTAGTGGTGTGAGCCAGATGGACAGAGCCCTAGGGCTAAATGCTGGATAGCATAATTAAGTGCTCCAGTATTGAAGGCTAGAGCTGACTGAGTCAAACTTTGGCCAATACTTCAGTACTTCTTAGTCCAAGATACATCTGCTGTGTCAAAGTAGTTCTTGTTTTTTCTTTCAGATGATATTTCTTGGGTATGAGGATGTTAAATTATATGCCAATAATATTTTCATCTGCATAATACAGAGCTCTCTGTACTACTTTGTGTCCTGATAGCACTACAGGAACATTTTACAACCATGTAGGTCTTGTGGAAGCCCACCTGAGTTTTTCTTCCAAATCTTTACAGCCTTTTTCCTGCTGTGTTGTGGAGTCGTGGTGGTCAGTTGTGATTGTCACGTGAACTCCCACTCCCTGGAAGCCCCATGCCGGTGCAGTCCTGGCCGAGCGCATTGTGGACATCAGAATGTGGCTCTGCAGCTCTCATTGTGAGTTTGGGGTCCGAGGAGCCTGGTTTCATACTGACCAGGAAACCATGTCAGAGGTCTGTCTGCCATCCTGCAGCCTTTTTCCTTCCTGCTTTCGTATGCCGTTTATAGCAGGTGAATTGTGTCTCCCACCTCTCCTTCTTCTCCCCTTCCTTGACATGCCGCTTAGCAGCTTTGGGGATGTGGAGCGGCTGATGTTTCTCCTCTGCTTCCTTTTTGCAACCTGACTGCTTTCCAAGGCAAAGTGTTCCCATGCGTAGTGTTGGCGGGCAGCTCGTGCTGCCCTGCCTGGGTGCTGGCAGCCTCCGGCAGGATGGTGTCGGTGCGTGGGAGAGGAGTCGGCAGCGGGAAGGGCGTGGGTGAGGAAGCAGTCTCTGTCATTCCTGAAAGACCACTCGCTGAAGCGGTGTTTGTAGAAGCTGTACTACACAACATGGCTTGTTTAAAATAACTCGGATGCTTCTGGCCTGTACATCCAGCGGGCCTGAATCTGAGGATTAGGCTTGTCCTGAACTAGCTGCATCAAAAGGATATTATTTTTCTGCTGGTCCCTAAGTACCCTCCTCTGCTTCGTTCTCCATTTCTGCTGAAGAAACTTTAAAGTTAGGGTAGTCGTTTTTCCATAATGTTACTGTGGGTGGTGGTGTGTATGCATAGTGGGGAGATGATTACCAAAAAAAAAAAAGGAAAGAAAGAGAGTACATGTTATCCTTGGAGCAGTTGTGAGAAGAGCCACCTCAGGAGGGTATTCAGAGACCAGGGTCTCCTTTTTCATTGCCAGGGAAGTTTTCCGTCATGAGGCAGCACTGAATTCCTTCGTGTGCCTTGTGGGCACGATGGCATGTGTTAGAGCAAGGTGCTACAGGATGAGTAATGCTGAAACTTGCTCACAGGCAGCTGCGCTTGGCCAGGATGGAGCCCATGAAATGTTTTAAATACCACTGCAGCCCTTGGAATAAGTCTTACAGTATAGGTCTTAGCTTAAAGATTGAATTGTCATCTGTCCAGACAGGAGTTTGTCTCTTCTGTCTTTAGCAACCACTGTGTATCATGGGGTGTGATATGGTTTGGAAGGAACTCCTGACGGGCCGTAGCTGTGGGACCTCACCCCCTTCAGAGGTGGCCCTGCCCGGATCTGGCCCCACAGGGTGGCTGGCATCCCGACAGTTTGGAAAGTGGGAATGACAGTATTTTTTCTGTTTATTTTTCTGCCGATGGGCCATGTGTGCACCATTTCATTTATGAGAACACACAGCAGGTAGCTTTTAGGTGAACTCAGCTGCTATCTGCAAATGGCTGGTAGATGTGTAGAGGAGACCCAGACCCATCCACATGCTGAGTCCCTCCTGAGTGGGCTGAGGATGTTCAGCTCTGCAGGTTTGAGCTGAGGATGAGGAGGGCCCAGCAGCTAAAACATTAGTGCTTAGGAGACATGGATTCATCCGCTGACTTCTCATGGGGGCTTGGGCAAAGGTGGTTAGTGGGATTCAGATCACCAAGTTTTAGCACTCTAAACTTTGGGCCATCCATCCCATTCAAATGTGAGCCTGTCTCCCACTGTTGAGCAGAGAAAGTTTCTAGATGTGCATGAGTCCCTCAACTTCTGTAAATGTCATGGTGTGAAGTGGGTACCACCACAGGCTCTGTAGGTAGGCCTCTGTTCCTCAGCTCTGCGGCAGGGTGACAGCCCATCCCTTCTTCTCAGAGGTGCTATCACACAAGCAGTGGGGACGAGTGGTGATAGATACTGTACAGGTACCCCACGCACACAGACCTGCTTTGAACATGACAAGCAATTTGCGAGGCTGAGACCCTTCCACATCAAGAGTGCTTCTGTCCTTCATGGGCAAACACTTCCAGGTGCCGTGTGGTTCTTCCTGATGAATCCCCCCTGGTGGGATTCTCCAGTCTTCCTTCAGCAAGCAGGATTTCTTATTACAGAGAACTGCAGCTCTTGCTCTGTGAGGACTAACCTTAGGTTGGGCTAAGTTTGCAGTTGCCAATCTTTCTTTTGAGGCCTGGCTCATAGAGGAGATTGAGCTTTCTTACATTACAGACAATGTATCCTGGTTAATTACAGTCATGTAAAGACGAGGTTGTACCTTGGGACTTGGTTTAATTAAAAAACGGTGCTGGGAAGTTTAATAAACGTTTGACATGTTCTATCTGGCTGCCGAGTGCTAACACTGCGGTTCTCTTCAGGTGCTCTCCCAGCTTCAGTCAGAAAGGGCCACCTGAGCTTGACATCTGCACTAATGAAAAGGGAGGACAGATTGTCATTCTCTGTCCAGCCAGGCTAGTGTCTGGCAGCTCACTTTTCACAGCTTGGGCTTGTGTCTGGGCTTTGGGAAAAGGTTTGTGCAGGTAGTAGTGTCAGAGGAAAAGCGGCGGTGCAGAATCTAAGGCTGTCCCTGTGTAGTGGAAAAATCATGATCATGCATGTGAAATGTGGACTTAGAGGAACTTTGTGTGGGTGGTCTTGTTTTGATTCTTTCTGCCCCCCTCCCTTTCCCTCCCCACTCACGTATGCTGAAGTCTGTCATCTATTTAACCGTAGCTTTTCTAATAATCATAGATAATATACAACAAAAACAATAATAAAGCGCCTGCACATACAATCTCTCTGAACCGTAGAAGCCACAAGATCTCCTAGACATGCTTTTTGTTAGTACTGGCTTGTGAGAGACCTAGCGCTCCATGATGCCCATCTGTTAGCAGCATGTTTAAATGTGATTAATGTGAAAGTTGCAAGAATTGCAATAGCTTTTGCTAGTCTACAACAGAATCTGTCACTGTTAATCTCTCACAGTATTAAAAGCTTAATGTAGTAAATCTAATGTTATGGAAAGCTGTAGCTTTGCTTTTGTTACCATCACCTTAGTGCATTATTAAACTAATATTTCCTTTTCCTCCATAGTTCACGAGCATGGTAGAGGCAGTGTAGATACCATTCACCTGCAGAAGAATATTTAAATGGTCTTATAAGTATGAAGTCTCTCAAGAAAGAGATGCTCCAACATAAAAGGATTGGGGGGAACGTTAAGTTTGATTGGGATTCCTGAGGGCATGTGGCCAGAGCAGGGTGTATTAGGAGTCAACCCTTGCCCAAAACGCTAGTAGAGACTGGGGAGGTCACAAGCAGTGTCTTGACGTGGTAGTTCTTTGCTGTGCCTGGGTACACATTAGAAATCATTTTGGCTTACCCACCCATGACAGTAGACATACTTCGTTAGTAGTGCTGATGGTGTTTAATCAGAACTGCTGTGTCTTTAAAAGAGATCGCAGGTGGGATAAGCAGTGTTACGGCACAAGCAGGGACTGCCTGCTGGAGCAGGTTGACACTATGGGAAACAAATAGGGAAGGACCCAGGGAAGGAAAATTGCTTTCTTCATATAGCTGCTTGTGTTGGAAAGGATCAAAGAAACCATAATGAGTCAGTATCTTTCTTTAAAGAAAATTTCAGAAGAATGATTCAATTAAACAGTAGTTTACTCAAGATCTGCAGGTGGCTTGTAAAGTGTAATTAGATCCCCCTTACCTTTTAAACCCAGATCTACAGCTTTGTTCATTTTAGTGGAGGTGGAGATCCCCATTCTTGGATTTACAGTGGGAGACTGGTAGAGGAGAGGGCTTGTTATAAAACTTCTCGGTTTGTGGCATGATTACAAGGTGCTTTTGTTTCCAGCAGGGACAGCAATAGTGCTTTGGTCCAGACATTTCAAAACGGCTTTTAATCCATGCTTGTAAGATCATCAGGCACCGTAGGACAAATTGAGACTTGCCTTTCACTGAAACACCCCCTCGCTCCATCACACACAGCATCTTCACAGCAGTCAAGCAGCTTGTCCACATCCAGTCATTGCAAAGAGTCAAAATCAGATCAGATAGGACAGTGCCGTCAAAGGGGTAGTTACAGAATATGTAGGTGCAGAGATCAGACTGGACTCTATGGGATTTTCGAGTTCTTTTGTGTACGCCTCTATAATCCAGTCTTTGAAGCATTTAAGAGCTCGAGGTGCCATGATTAAAAGCTTCAAGGACCATGCTTTTTCATTTATCCTCTAAGAGGATAGGCACCAATTCCACTGCTCTGAGCCATTAGGAAGACTTGCAGAGAAGAGAGACCCCACTTGCCTTCAGTAGGCTGTCAGTCAGACTGAGTGCAGTAAAGGGACTTTCTCCCTTTTGCGGTAACACGCACGTTGTTGAAATGATGAAACTGTTCATTTTTGGTCCTTGAGGGCTGCTGTGGCACACCCTGCACCTGCAGGTCTTAGTATTGCTCCTGCCCTGTCATCCTGTGGATTGGATAGTGATGCCCCATGTCCTCCATCCATCCTCAAGAGGAGGGTCATGTATCAAAGGCTTCGAGTAGTGCGCTGAGGTGAGGGGCACACAGCATGTTATCAAATTGGGACCCTGCTTTGCTCTGCCCCCTCCCCTCAGCTCTGGCAGTCAGAGACTGTTAGCTCACAGTCTCTGTGAGAAATCCCAAGAGCTTGTAGGATGGTATTTCAAAGCTTCGCAAAGCTGTGCATGATAGTGTAAAATCTGTTTACTGGAGTCCTTATGGATCAGCTCCATCCTGCACACATTGCAGGGGTATCCCTGGAAAAGGGCATTTTTCCATGATTTGGGAGAATCTTGGAAACGAGGGAGTAAGGGGAAGGAGGATTCAGCTGCACCTTGAATGCCTTCCTGTTGACTTATGTTTTCAGCTCACTTTTTAGCTGTTAAAACATGGAGGAAAGAAGATTCAGTAAGCAACTCTGTGTGTGTGTGTGTTTGTCTTCAATGAGTGCCTGCTCAGGCAAGGCAAGCATGATTCAGCTACTAGCTAGTGCTGATGTACCAGAATTGGCAAGCACTGAACACTCCTGCTACTGGATCTGCCCCCGTTGCTTGATGTGCAGCGATGAATGGATGAACATTCACCAATGCTGTTGCACAAACAAATAAGTTAATAAAAAGCAGCTGATTGTGTCGTTGTACACTGTAGAAACTCCAAAGCATCACTGAGATTATTTAAAAACAGATGTTCTTATCTGGAAACTCTTAGAAACGTAGAGCAGTAAGGTTTTTTTGGGAAAAAAACCCAACAGGATAGACACAAAACAAACTCTCTACCTTGTCCTTAAATGATTTCATGGTGAGGACTTTTATAAGAGTTTTCTCTTGAAGCTTTAGCCTGGGTCTGAGTTTGACAGCGAACTTAGCTTTGGATTGTCTCACTGATAATTGGAGCTGCGCTGGCATTCTCCAGTGAGAGAATTAACTCGTGGGGAAAAGTTTTTTTTAAGGGGATGTACTGGAAAGAAAACGTTCTGTGAAAACTGGAATTATACAAACCAGCTGTCTGGCCTCATATAAAATTATACCGGCCTTTTGTACCTCCATGTAAGTGGTATTTAACCCTTGCCATCATTACTGCATACTGCTGAGACAGATGAACTTCCTCAGCTGATGGCTGAGTGGGGCCTGGAAACAAAGCGCGGACTGACGAGATTGTAAAAGGATGCGGGGCTGTCGGCAAGGCCAACCGTTAGTTCATTATTCAAGCAGACAAAGCTTCACGCCCTCATGAATCACTTCTGGGTTTTTTTTCTTTCTTTGCCTCTCTGAGGGAGCTCACTAAAAGGAGCGGGCATGTGGGGCAGTCATAGCAAGCTGGATCATTTCCATTTACGTTTTTCTGCCCTCTGGAGGCAAAAGCTGCCCCGTTGCTTATGGCCCGAGTTGTACCAAAGGTGCCCCTTCTGCCCCGTGCTCCCTGCTCCCCTGGTGCTGACGTGGTGCAGGATTGACTCCTCTGCCCATTTCCGTGGGGAGAACCTGGTTTTCTTTTCAACTGTGGAAATGAGCCCAGACCACTGGCCCTGTGTCCACCCAGACTCTTTTTAAATTACTTCTACAGCTTGAGGAGGACTCTGCAGCTGTGGCCTGTTGCAGGAGACCTACATTAGCTTCCCCATTTTATCAGCTGTTAAGAAAAGCTGGGAAGCTGTGTCCATGCACACCCCTCCAATAGTTGTAAAAACGCTTCAGGATGACAACCAGTTTGGGTTGTTGTATTCGGCCTTGCTGCTGTTGGAGGGGTGATAAAGTGCCTCTGTGGAGGTGTTCCAGGGCGATGGAAACAACCATACAGCAATGTTAGTGTTGCTGCTGTAACAGTGGTGGGAGCAGCCCAGGGTCTCCCCCATCGCAGGCCTGGGCTGCTGCAGGCTGAGGTAGCACAGGGAGAGGGCTCAGGGGGGATGAAGAGTCTTCTTTCTACCAAGAGCCTCATGGCAATCCCCAAATACTCAGGAAAATAGTTTCAATCAGAAAAGTCATGGCTGGTACCAGATGGTTCAAGCAAAGTGTAAGAAGTACTGTAGTAAAAAGTAGTAACAACTGCCCACACGTGAAGCTGTATCCTAGAGAAGGAAAGCTTGGTTTTGACAGGTCCCTTGAAGCATCAGTTTCTTATGTGTTGTTTTTTCACTCTGCGTGTTGTCATTGCACATGCTACTATTACTTGAGCGGGGGCGTGTGTGTGTTTTGTTTTGTTTTGGGGTTTTTTAATTCTTCCTGAATTCTTGGCCTCAGTGATGAAATGTGGCCAGCAGCTCTGCAGGTTACCTGTGCATTGCCTGGGAACTCTCTGGAATTGGTTTCATTTCTCTGAATACCCACTTGTTCTTGCACTACAAAGCTGGATGATTAAAGAATCCTGGAGTTCTTTCTCTGTGCTATTCATTACTTTGTGTACCTTTTTCATGTGCCCTTATATCTAAATTAAACCCATCAGACCTCTTCAGTCTTTTTCCACCTGTAGATCTTTTCATGCCACTAATTATTTTTATAAGCTGCTTCTGGAACTCTTCTTTTATTTCTCTGTATCGTTCGCCACTCAAAGGAGGCTGCAGACAACAGTGTCCTTATGTGTATGCGTTCTGGGAGCTCCTTTCTCCTCTGTTTCTCTCTCCGTCCTCCCCGTCTCTCTGGGCTCCGTGCTGCAGCCTTTCCTCACTGTGCCATCTAATCCTGATGACTTCAGCCATTGTAAATGAAGACTACAGAATCCTTCATTTGTATGTATTAATCTGATAAGTGACTAAAGCTACAGGCCTGAGCATCTTGGTTAACTGCCATATTCATTTGCTAATCGTTAACACAGTTGAAAGACTTTTTTCTTTATTAAAAAACAAAGTACGGTCTTTAAAGAGCAGTGTTTTGCAAGAAGAGAAAGCTGTGTTTGTTTTGAAAGGAAGATTTATTGGGATGATATAATCCAACTTGTGCTATCTCCTCACCTGTTTTTCCTCAGGGAGACCATCAATCTTTATTAACATTTCTAAATCAAAAGATAAAAATGATAGACAAATTCCAAAATGGGATGAAAATACTAACAAGAGCTGAAAGAGAAATCCCTTCCTTTTAATACCTGCTGAAACTGAATTCAAAGAGGAGCTAGTTCACTATAGATGCATGGGATCTGAGAGCAGTTTTGTGGCTTCAGTCCTTTGTAACAGGAGATCGGACAGAAAGAACAGTGGTGCATGGGTCCCATCTGGAGGGATTTATCATCTGAACTCCTAATGCTGGGCTCGCTTTTTATTTTTCCACCTCATAGTTCCCAATCTTTTTGCAGTCACATGCCTCGTGTGAAACAGCTTTGAGTGGGTCCTGGGCCTGGCTGGGCCCAGTTTCTCACCTTGCTTTACCATTTCCTTCCTTGAGCTGCCTCTAGCACAGCTGACACTTTCCTTATCCTTCAGGCTGTCCCTGCCTCTGGCTTCGGCAGTGCTGGCTCCACCACAGCGTTAATACGCCCAGCTAGATGTTGCTCTTTCTGTGTCTGGAGATGCATGTTTGTGCTGCAGTCCCCAAGCTAGCATAGGTTTGGCAGAGCTTAATGTTTTAGTCCCCTCATTTGTGCCATGCCTGCATCTGACCTGTGAGGCCCCCTCACTGCTGGGGGGACTGCTGGGTTCAACAAGAATAGGACATATCACACGGGAAAAGATGGATATGTAGTTGGTGAGTAACTTTCATTTTCTTACAAAAATGTGCTGATAGAAAAGCTGCCCAGTGAGCGCGCTTGGAGGGAGGAGGAGACCTTGAAATGCATTCAAGGAAAAGCGAGGCTTGCTAAGTGCTGGGAGGATGAAGGTTTCAGAGAAAAGTTGTTATGCAGGCCCCCAGCTAGCATTGGAGGGACATTTGCTGAAAAAGCAGCAGTTGGGCCTGTAGTATTGGAATTTGCTCTTATTTCAGGAGAACACTTCAGCAGAAATCATACAGAGATGTTTAATAGCTCTTCTGTGGCTGCCTGAGATCTCTCTTCCCTCTGAACATAGTCTATGACACCTACCCTGTGTAGGGAGAAAAATACTTCCTCCATAAATTAGTGAAGTCTGTTTTCAGTAGACCACACACTGGTGCCTCTTTCAGATGGCAAAGTGGCAAATCAGGCTTAAAAAAAAAGATTATTTTCAAAATTCAGTTTAATTTCTCAACTCTCAAAAAAATAGCCTTGTGACCCCAGCAAGGCAAAGAGCTGGGGAGCTGGGAAAGCATGAAGCTTGTCTGACTGTGGTTGCCAACAGTTTGTGCATGGCAACCTTAGCTGTAATTTCTAACATCCATAGATACGAATGTGCATGTTAAATACCTATCCATCCGTCCATCCATATATTTAAATTGTAATATCTTCAGTTATTAGATTTATTCACATATTTCAATTTCTCTGTCAAGATTCTTTGCAGCCATTTGTATTTTATTGTGTATGGAAAGAAAGGGCAAACCCCAGGCTTTTTCTCATTTGCAGATAAAGGGTAGTACTGTGATCCAGTGATTGATTTTCTTGCTTGACTCACTAACCATGAATTAGTCCGCAGCTCTTCAGCAGTGAACTACACTGGGTCAGGGTTGAAACTTGGGCTATGTTAGAGAATCAGAGCAGGAAAACACAATTTCTGGTTTGTTTTTCCTTTTTGATCTAATGCAGTATATTGCACATGTTGGAACGAAACAGAACGAGCTTTGTAACCTCTAGTGTACAGCGTGAATTTCCTTTGAAAATAGGCTTTGATTAACAAGGTATACTTGCTGTTGATGTTTGGTCACTGAAAACAGAGATTTTTTTTACATGCCTAATAAATATAAATGTCTGATAGCACTTATTTTTAATACAGAAACTAAAAAATGAATGCTTATAAAGCAAGTAAGACACTGCCTGGGAGCCCTGGAAGAGCCAGCCTGCGTGAGGCAGTGAGAGCACACCCTGAGTTTGTGCTGTGTGACGGAACTGCACGGAACAGAACTGCCATATATAAATAAAGCTGACGGACCGGGGTCATATCTTTCCTATAGAAGCAGTTGTTAACTGCTGGTTTGAGAGTAGCCTCCTCCAAGGTGGTCAAGGAGGCAATTTCTTCCTAGGCTGACTCTTCTAAACACCTTTTTGCGTTCATGACCACACAGAAAATAATGTTTGGGAGCAAATGAAAACCACACATAGCGTATGGTTTAGGCTTGATGTACTTCCTTTGCCATGTCTTTCTAGCAAAAACCTTAACGCTAATTACTGGTTTCTCTGTTTGTGAAAGCATATGAGAAATCAGCTGGTTTTAGCAACAGAAATTTTGTCTCAGAGATGTTCACTAATACTGAATTCTGGTCCAAAACCAAGAGATAGGTAGGTTTTTCTCTGGAGAGTTGTAAAATATTCCTGTTCTGTGTGTGTACGTTCATCACAGGGTGGTGGGTGAGGGAGGCTGCATCCTGGGTCAGGCTTTGCTGCTGTGGATTCTCTTGCCTGTGCAAAGCCACAGTGAAATTGGAGAAATTTCTGCTGACAGTTTGAGGGGTCCTAAGGTGAGGAATGGGGCAAAGCACAGCAATTTGGATTAGTCTCTTCTCTACGCTTTTTGCTCTGGAAGGGCATGACCTCCAATGCATATGGACCATTGTGAACACACTGAGTGGATATATAAAATGTCTCAGAGGAAAGAAGCAACTTTAAATGAAGTGTTCAAAGCCAAATAAGAGAAAGAGAGGGAGATTGGAATAGACACAGAAATCTCAGAGAGGGCAAGGTGCCTTGTTTTAAACAGGGGATGTGTATTTTACAGAGGCAGCCTTGGCCGATTTTTTCTTTCAGTCAAATCTTAACATGGCGTTGGTCTTTACACGACACTACTTAAGGTTTAATTAGGTTCCCATGTTAGTCCCTGGGTCTGAAGGGAAAGGCAAGGGGTATTCAAAACTCCAAAGGATTTGATTAGAAGTTGGACTAGTCTGAGGAGGGAATAAAATCTGCCTTTCCCTCTTTGTCTCTCTGTGGAGTACAACGGCTGGTGGGGGAAATTTACTTCTCATGATTGAGTGACCTGATTTTGTCTCCCACTTGCACAACACAGCCTCTTGTAAGAAAACGACTAGTCTTAAATTCATACATAATTGCACAGCAGGGACACTGAGTTTAAAAATGCAGATTTCTGGGTATTAAGCAGCAGAAATCTGTTTTGAACCCTTGAACTTCCTTTGTTGTTTCAATGGCCACCTACAGAACGTGTCTGCAGAGAGCCGCGGAAACACAGTAGCTTCTTTTATATGGAAAAAAGTATCTTTGCCCACCCTTCTTCTTCTCCCCTCCATTCTGACATGAATGTATACTCTATCCTTATAACAGAGGACACTAATTATGGAACTTGACTATGTATGTCTAGGCTATACAGTAGCAGTAAATGAGGGTATGTTCTGCTAATCAGTGCAACTGAGCTTGGGAACAGTGTTATCTTTCTTTTCTTGAGAAACTGGGCTACTTGTTTCATTTTACTGATTTTCTTATTGAGTCTTACGAGCTCAGTTAGTACGTACAAGCCTCCTCCTATCTGTGTCAAAGGGGCTAATGTTTACATCTTTACTCTCAGACGTTCAAAATCATGTGCTCTTGCTACTATTTCAGCAACTGAAGAAAACATAGAATATACGCACCCTACTGTTGTTGTCCTCTATATTAATTATATTAAGTGCTACAAATGTAAATTTGTGCTGTGAATGTGGTTTTATAGAGCCTGCGTTTGTATTTTATCATACTTGCCAAAGCCTTAATGTAAAGGGCAATGTTTGACAAACGTGCTGTGAGGAACCCATGTGAATATCAGCAAGAAAATTAAAACAGTGTGGGATACTTTATTTCATATAAATGCCTTCCTAAACCTTCAGTTTTACAATTTTGCATTTTTCATGTTAAAAACAAAACAACACAACTAAGCTCAAACAAATCACCTTAACTGTAAGCATGTGGAAAAACAAATTTTGTGGAATGGAAGATTTGGAGATAAAAATACTTTAGTCCTTATAGACTTTGCTTAGCATATACCTGTGCTGCAGAAATACCTTCTTTTACCCCACTTAAGCTAAAGCAAAATGAAGAAAAATACCTGCATTGGGAGGATTAATGCTTTCACAGTTGTGTTCTTGTCCCCGTGTTGATGCAGAACAGGACAAAGTTGGGTTCTAGCTCTGCTGGGGGTTTCCTTAAGTGTGACCTGCCTTTTGAAACATTTGGGGAGATTCTGCAGGGAGAGGTCATCTGTCCTGACTCGCCATGGAGGCAAAAGTGATGTTAGCGATGTTAACGTGGCAACTTGCTGCAGTACACAGAGCTAGGAATTGCTTGTGTAGAGCCTGAATGGCCTGAACTCCTTTATGAGACCACGTGTCCCATGGCAGAAGAGCCACCAACTGGCAGTCAGTCACCAGCGTGTGTGGACTTCTCATTTTGATGACAGGAGACACATGGGAAGGCCTTTCAGAAGGTGTTTGCCCTCAAAGGGTAACTGTACTTGGGAGGTTGTTAGGCTGCATGTAGCGGTGATGGGGGAGAGAGGATAATGTCTGCAAATTTTCATAACTGAGGAAGGCTGATGGACCATTTTGCAGTATGATAACAAGCACAAGGAGTGGGGCTGCATCCTTGTGCAGGCCTAAAGCCAGGCTAGGGCTTGAACTGAGCTTCTGTGGAGTTTGGAAGCTCTCCAGCAGCCTTTCAGCTGCAGGTGCACATGTTTGGTGTCGGTTGCCATCGTTTTGTGGAAGCTTGGATGACATTTCTTCTTAAAGAATAGCGTGGTTATGGTTTCGTATTGGACTGCTGAGAAAATTGGTGCTAACTTTTCTCCTTTCCGTACCATGTGCATGGCTAAGGTCACCCAGCTTTGGAGTGAGAACATCAAACTAATTGGTTCCACGCTACCTCCCAGTACTGATACCTTGTTACCTCCTCCAAGCTCAGTGAAGGGACCATGTTTATCTTCTTTTCTTACCCCAAGGGCAGTGCTGCTAGATATGGAACTCCTAGCTACGAATGTCTTTGCTTTGGAGAAAGCCTGAATATCCTGGCTTTGGAAACTCTGGTTTGAGAGCACTGTGTGATTTCCGCCTAGCTTGGAGCAGACTGGTGCTTATCTTACATTAAGCCCCTGCGTTTGACTTCTGCCTGCTGCTTCCTAGCAGCCAGGCCTGTATTTCATACATATTTCAGTAGCATCCTGTGACTGACCGTATGCACTGGAAGCAGCTTGGTCTGATGGAAGGGGATTGCTGTGATGCAGCTGGGGTTATACCACCTAACAGGAGACTTCTAATGAGAGGCAGGTCTGCTCAGTGGCAGGCCAGAGCCAAGGGCTGAGGCACCACTCCCAACAAGTGACGTAGTCTCTGGGATGCATCCCCTTTTCCATGACATGACCTAGGGCTTTTCCACTTGTTGGGAAGGAAGATGCTTGAGAGGTCTGCTGTTGTTGGAGAGGCGTAGCAAACCAGTATGGCCACTCCACAACTCGTGGCACAGTCCCAAAGGTTTCTGTGCCTACGGTGTGACCTCCCCTTGGGTTTTTTTGTATGTTTGTTTTCTTTTGCAAGCAGAGAAACAGTTTTGTGCTCAAAGCACTGAGGCATTAAGAGAGATTGCTTTGCAGTAAAAAAAAAGCATGTAATCCTACTGCTTGCCTCATCTGCATTGAAATTACAGTTTGATTGTTTTCTGACCCTTTGTCACTGCATGACTTGGGTAAGAAGTGGGTAGCCTAGGAATAGGTTGTGGCCTCAGAAAGACAAGAATGAGCGAAATATTGCAGCCGAGGGTACTCTACAAGGCCTTCATTGCGTTTAAGTGAAAGCTGTGCATGAGAGAAATGCAGTGTGCCTTGCACACTGTGCTAAGCGTGCAAAGAAGCTAAAGCATTTTGTCCTCATCTTATTTGTTACAGTGTTGTTATCCCTGAATGCAATTAACACCTATTTTATTAATCTTTTTAGTTTTGTGCTAGCATAAGGCTGTACTGTTCGAGAGGTGCTGTTAGTAGCTGTTTGGAAAAACATTGATGGAAGGGGACCTTGTAAAATGGTAGATGAACTGTCACCCTTGGTTCATGGCTTGCTGACAGTGTGGGCAGTGTTGCCAACTTCTGTGATTTTATTGACCATTTTAGACTGCCAAAAACTAGAGTCATATGTTCATTTGAGCATCAGCTCTCCCTGTTTAAAAAGAAGCAAGTTACTAGCTTGTCTGGTTGTAAACATTAGTATTTTGAACTCTAGAGGTTCACAGCCCTGAAGGTAAATGAAAAGCACTAAACTACCATTGAAAAAACAACACACACAGTCCTTGTACTTCTGTCTAATTGATACGTATGCAGACACTGTTTTAGGAGCCAAAGGCATTTGACTATTGATCTTCGAATACTTGGACTTGGCAATAATGGACAGAGATTAGCGTATGGTCTCCCTTTTAAGGTGAACTTACTTGGAACTGATCTCAGCACCTTAAAATAAATCCAAAACATAAATAAATGGTGAGTTGTCTGTCTAGAAGACTTCCTGACAGGCATATTTTGCTATGTTTTCTGTAAGTGCAATAAAGAGGCAGTTTTCCATCCTACTCAAAGGATTTTTGCTGCTGCATTCACTGTGTACTTCCATAGTTTTTCTTCTCTATTTTTACAGAGGAGATCTTGGTAGATTTTGCTGTTTAATCTGGAAGTGGTAGTGATACCTTGCAGTGATAGTAGCTTCTATTTTTGCAAAGAAAGTGAAAAATTATAGAAGAATAACAGTTAAAATCGGTTGAATTGAGATATTTTTCTTTCAAAATTGGCCAGTGCATATGACAGTGGTTAGATATTTTTCTCTTGACATTCCTCCTTCTAACTCATTTGTAAATGTGAGGAATCTGGATAAATGCTAGGGAGCCACCATCTTTTTTTTTTTTTTTCTGAAACCCTCTTCTTTAAAGCTTGTAAACTCTTAAGCTACTGAATAGACTTACTTAAAACCACTCTTCATTTTATGATTCAGAGGTTGAAAATTTTATGACCAGCATTTCATATCATGCATACCATCTATCTGGAAGTAATGTGATAAAGGAAATGAGGAATACTGTCTGGTTTTGATAGATACAAATTTACTTCTAGAAAACACAACTCTTAATGTTTAGGTCTCCATCTGAATGTGTTCTAATAAGAGAGTTGGAGCAGCACCACCACCAATACCATTGTCCATGTACACACTGAGTAATACAATCAACGCCTTAAGGATTAGACCTGTAAATAGATATGTTTGGGTATGTGCTTAAATCTGTCTGGTTTTCTATAAACCATTTCCTTTGATCTAATGAATCTTAAGGTTTGTGAGCTTGGCTTCAGGCTTTAAAATACAAAAGGCTTTTAGCACAGCGATTGATAGTAGAAGAACAATAACTGCTTTGGATTCAGTGGAGCCCTCTGCTTCTTAGCATTAATAACATTAACTTTATTCTACTTTTGTGACATGTGCTGCTTTTTTCGTCCCCAGCAGAACTGCAGTTATTAAAACAAAGTCACTTTTGCCCTCCCATCTCAAGATTAGGCTATGTCTTCCCTTGCTAAACTGGGATTTCTGTGATTTTAGTCATTCTGTTCTACCTCCTGGTTCAGCTCAACTATGGCAGGCCTATCTCCGAGCATTGCCGGCCATGCCTTCCCATGCATATCACATCTCATGGTGGAAAATAGTGGTCAACGGCTCGATGTCCAAATGGAGACTAGTAACGAGTGGTGTCCCGCAGGGACCAGTGCTGTTTAATATTTTCATCAACGACATAGACAGCGAGATCGAGTGCACCCTCAGCAAGTTTGCAGATGAAACCAAGCTGAGTGGTGCTGTTGACATGCCTGAGGGACGGGATGTCATCCAAAGGGACCTGGACAGGCTGGAGAGGTGGGCCTGTGTGAACCTCATGAGGTTCAACAAGGCCAAGTGCAAGGTCCTGCACCTGGGTTGGGGCAACCCCCGATATCAATACAGGCTGGGAGATGAAGAGATTGAGAGCAGCCCTGCAGAGAAGGACTTGGGGGTACTGATGGAAGAAAAGCCGGACGTGAGCCAACAATGTGCGCTTGCAGCCCAGAAGGCCAACCGTATCCTGGGCTGCATCAAAAGAAGCGTGGCCAGCAGGTCGAGGGAGGTGATTCTGCCCCTCTACTCCGCTCTGGTGAGAGCCCACCTGGAGTACTGCGTCCAGCTCTGGAGCCCTCAGCACAGGAAAGACATGGACCTGTTGGAGAGGGTCCCGAAGAGGGCCACAAAAATGGTCCAAGGGCTGAAGCACCTCTCCTACGAGGACAGGCTGAGAGAGTTGGGGTTGTTCAGCCTGGAGAACAGGAGGCTGCGGGGAGACCTTACTGCAGCCTTTCAGTGCTTAAAGGGGGCCTATAGGAAAGATGGGGACAGTCTTTTTAGTAAGGCCTGTTGTGACAGGACAAGGGGTAATGGTTTTAAACTAAAGGAGGGTAGATTTAGACTGGATATAAGGAAGAAATTTTTTACAATGAGGGTGGCGAAACACTGGAACGGGTTGCCCAAAGAGGTAGTGGAGGCCCCATCCCTAGAAACATTCAAGGTCAGGTTGGACGGGGCTCTGAGCAACCTGATCTAGTTGATGATGTCCCTGCTCACTGCAGGGGGGTTGGGCTAGATGACCTCAAAAGGTCCCTTCCAACCCAAAGCATTCTGTGATCCTATAACTCTATTCTATGAAATTCCTTACTTGGTGGGGTTTCCTCATAATGGTAGGGCCTTAAGTGTTGTCGAGTCTGACTGAAGGCCATTAACAGCAGTAGCAGGAAGCCCGCTGATTTCAAGAGGCACTGGATCAGGATGGCAATGGAAGGAGAAAATGCGAGGAGATGCGAGGAGGGAAAAGGGAACGGGTGCAGAATCAGGAAAATAGTGGTACTCCTAAGTGGTGAGCATGTCTGTTTTGCTTTTCATTCGTTTAAGAGGACGGATGCCTGGCTGGTAACACTACATAGGACATGTGGGTTTATCTGCCGTTAGGTATGCTCTGCTCCTCTTTCCAGTGCACACTTTTTTCACTTTCATTGCAACAGGCACTTGAAAAGCAGTAAATGAGTTTAAAAATTATCTACGCCTATGTGTCACGGGTTCATTGGAATGTGAGCAGTATTTTCTCAGCACGTAAATTTTTTGCATGATTATCACTTTCATTGGCAATTTAAAGTTTTTATAGCCCCTGCGTCAACAGGAGAGCCCTTTAACTGCCAGTCAGGGGGATGCTTGGGGCAGCTCTGGGGTATGACTGTGTTCTTCCTGGGTTTGAAGTGTGCAGTCCCAGTGTCCGGGCCCTGCGGGCACCCCCAGCCCTGCCTGTCCCTGCCCAGTCCCCTGGGGCTGCCCTCACCCTGCCCACGGCCCAGGACCCCACGTCAGCCTCACAGGCTGTCAGCCCTTGTCCCAGCGATGCCGCAGCAGGGCTGGTCCCCAGCTCCCCACAGCCCTGCCCTGCCCGGCCATGGGCCCTGCTGAGCTGGGTCCACATGCAGGCCCACAGCCCAGCCTGGCCTCAACCTGTCCCCATCCCCAGGGGGTTGCCCAGGGCTGGGGCTGCCCCATGCTTACGGCCGCCTGGCTCAGGGGGGTCTCTGTGCTGGCACTGATCTCCCCTTCCATCACGTTCAGGAGCACAGACTTGGCACTATTAAAATTTCGGGTTGGTTTTACCAGACCCCGCAAGCAGAGAAGAGCAGTATGCTGGTTCTTGCTGCAAAAGCAGGGGCTCTTTTTTTTTTTTTTTCCCTTTCCCAAACTGCTAACTGGGATTGTTTATATTTTACAATATTATTACTCCTGTTATGAGCTGCCTAAGGCAGCCACATCAAAGTACTGCAGAGTGCGCGTGGTGCCAGTTCAAATAATAGCAACAAACGCTGGTCTCCCAAACCTTGGTTTGATTTCATTGTTTAAGTAGGAAATGAGTTGGTGTGATCCCTCCGTCTGTGAGAGTCTATGACTAGAGATCATTGTTCTGGCACTCAAATCCCTATTTTAATTAGAAAAGAAGGAAATACTTTGAGCTGATGCTTAGATAAAAGCTGCAAATGATATTTATCACTCTCTTAAGGAGTTTTCTTTTCTTCTAATTTAAGACCTCACAGCAAAATGCCCCTTTCTTTTTCATTTTTAATTTTTTTGGTGTCTCCCGTTCTCTCTGAGGTGGCTGAAGCGATGGCACTGCTGCCTTGGCTCCTACCAGGCACCCCACGTGATGTCCTGGCCTCACTGGCCTTTGATTTCGTCGGGGACGCCGTTTTGTCCATTGTCCCCGCAGAAGGATTTAAGGAGCGGTCCCACAAGGGCCGTTGTTACCATTGGGTGGTGTGGGCCTCTGGTACCGGACTTTGGATGTGGTGGGGGTAGAGGTACCCATTGAGGTCATCTTCTCTGTCCCAGGGCTCCTGCAGCCACCACAAGCCACAGGACTGGGAGGAAAGGCTTCAGTACACACTGTCTCGGCTTATGTATCTGAACTGAAGCCATTTGCTTAGCGCTCACAGTGGCAGGAAGTACCATATTTAGGTCCTGACAATGTGTAAGCATGCTGATTTTTGAAATATAGGTTTTGAAATGAAAACCTGACTTCATTGTGAATGAAGACTGTTCGTGTTTCAGCCTGGTTGCCACTGCTGTCCAAAGTACGATTAACACAGGGACTGTGATTTGTGGCTTTTCCTTTCCTTATTGTTTTTTCCCAGTTTTCCGTTCTGAAAAGATGGTATGTGTTGTCCTATATCTTAGTGGCTGGCAGCAGCCTTTAAAATGTGCTTAAATGAAAAGGATTAACTTCCACCGCAGTCTTTAATACCTTACTTCCAGAAACCCAGCCAGTTCCTAGCAGGAATCTGACTCAGCACAAGTAGTCCCAAGACAGGACAAATTGAGTGCATATTAAAATTGTTCATTCGATTGTTCATTTTTAAAAATTGGGGGGCAAAATGGGGGCAAAATGGGGGCAAAATGGATAATAGTCTGCGAATATGCCGGTTTTGTTACACTGCTAACATGCAAGTCCATCACAACTGACTTGTGAGCTCCTTTTATTTACGTTTCAAGTATCTGAGTTTCAAAGCATGGCCTATCTGCAGTCCCCATTAGTAATGAACTGTGCTTGCGTTGACCTTCTTGTCTGGTTTCATTGTATTCTGCCACCTGTGCCATCTTGCTTTGGAAGTTGTGAAGTCTAGATGTTCAGTAAGAGTAAGCTTGAAAAAATATCATTCTCACATAGTAAGAAAGCCCTCAAGCCTTCACTTCTACGGATTTTTAGAACACTCTTTCTGGCCAAACCATTAGAAGTAATCAAGCAGCTGTGCATGAATGTTTTATAAAACTAATTGAAGACGATCTAGCTTCTTGCTAGGAGCTTTAGCTGTGTTGGTAAGAACCGATGTTCTCCACTTGGTCTCACACCATCCTTTAAAACAGAATGCTTGGCAAACTTCTTTGTGTTGTTGTCCTGGTTTCAGCTGAGTTAGAGTTACTTTTCTTCCTAGTAGCTAGCATAGTGCTGTGTTTTGGATTTAGCATGAGAAGAATGCTGATAACACACTGATGTTTTAGCTGTTGCTAAGTAATGCTTAGACTAGTCAAGGACTTTCTTTTTCAGCTTCCCATGCTCTGCCAGGTGCACAAGAAGTTGGGAGGGGGCACAGCCCAAGATAGTTGATCCAAATCGACCAAAGGGCTATTCCATACCATATGACGTCATGCTCAGTATATAAACCGAGGGGAGTTAGCCGGGGGGCAGCGATCGCTGCTCGGGGACTGGCTGGGTGTCGGTCGGCGGGTGGTGAGCAGTTGCATCACTTGTTTTCTTTTCCCTGGGTTTTGTTTGTCTCTCTCGTTCTCCTTTTCATTACAATTATTATTATTATTATTATCATTATTATTATTACTATTATTATTATTTTATTTCAATTATTAAACTGTTCTTATCTCAACCCGTGGGTTTTCTTACTCTTGCCCTTCCGATTCTCTCCCCCATCCCACCGGGGAGGGGGAGGGTGAGCGAGCGGCTGCGTGGTGCTTGGTTGCCGAGTGGGGCTAAACCACGACAGTTGTAAAACTTTGTATAACTTTCTTCTTCTTTGTAACATGCATGTGATTAAGCAAGGGAGAGGAGTTTGTTTCAGGGCAGAGGAGAGAATGAAAAGACACAAGGTAAGGTTTTCTTCCTTCACTTACATCAGCACAGTTTGGAAGCAGTGATTTCACAAAGAACAGGAAGATATGTAGTAAGTGGGGAAAAAGAATTGAACAATTAGAGTGGAAACTTTATTACTGAAAACGCCAAAATTTTTGTGAATTTCTTATAAAAACCTGAGACATGAAGAATAGAAACTAACAAGGTTTTAAAATGTTTACATCACAATGCAAACATTTACAATATAAAAAGCCACAAGTATGTGAAAAAATGGATTCTGAAAACTGATTCTTAATTTTTATGCTATTTTCTTGTAAAGTAATACTAAAAAAAAGATTTAAGGAGGAAATGTTGAACTTAAAGCTGCGTAAAATTTACACTATTAAGCAGCTGACCAGAACCCTGGTTTACTATAGTTTGTCGCCAAGGAAACCAGAAGCGTTGGGTACAGTAGAGAGATGTTGGGGACATAAAAGCAAACTGGCAAGTGATAAGTTCAAAACTGCATGAAGTGGGTCCTTGAGCAACTGGGGAGCGCCTCACCTCAACTTTTGGGATACTAAAAAGATACATGGAATCTAAAGCAACTGGATCCACTAATGGGAGGGAGATTTACTGGGCGCTGATAAATACAGGGGCATCTGCTCTGCCCAGGAAATCGCAGAGGGGCACATTGCTGGAAACGGGGTGCTCTGGAGAAAAGTCATGGCATGTTCTTGTACATTACCTTGGTCAACTGCTGGTGCCGTTTATTTTTTGGGAGGTGCTGCCACATCAGATGTGTGTGGAGAGGATGGAGCAAGCTTCTACGCTGTCTCACAGTCCCATGTAATATGATGTCCCATAATCTAGAAGCCCAGTCAAAGGACTGGAGACAGGGTGCTGAGCTAGACAGGCTGTTGGTCTGACCTAGTATGGATCTTCTTGTATTCTTTGGTTCACTCAAGCGGTTAACAGGAGGGCAGAAGATGGTGTGGCTTGTGCAACGAATCACACTTAAGCACTTTGACCTCCATTTTAACATTTTGTTTTCCCATTTTTTTTGCAGTTAAGATCTTGTAGAATATAATTTACCTAAGTATAATTTAGATCAGTTTTACAAGCCTTGCTTCTGAATTTGGCCCAGAACCTATAAACCTCTGGCTTCTAGGAGGTAATGAAACCACAAAAAATGAGCAAGTGGTGTTAATAAAGAATAAATCAGAGCATTGGCTTAGTTATAACGACTATTAAAATTGCTTGAATAAGGTAAATGCAGCGCTCAGACAGCTAAACCCTGTGCCGCTGAAGTCAGTTTCACAGCTTTCACTGACTTGGCCCTTAATCTTCAGTAAAGCATATGACAGTATTCCTCAAAACTTGCATGGAACTAATTTTAATTTATCTGGGCTTATGCACTGCCTAGCTGATTGAAAAAGCTGGCAGCGTTTCCTGACGTTGAAGTCTTATTACAGTGAGGAATGGGCAGTTCACATGAAAGCATTTTGGAGCCTACAGCTCTGTGTGTGTGTGTGTGTGTGCACGCCTGTGCGCGCGTGGGGTGGGGACACCCACCCAGAGGTCCAAGCCATGTTTGCAGCTGAAGCGTGCCCGTGATCGAGGGAGGAAGGTGACATGGTGTTCTTTCATATCTCTTCTCATCTCTCCTTTCCGAGACTTCTTCACGTTTGTTTCGCTCCAAAGCTAAGTAACAAATGGCTGTGTCCTTCCTGGTAAAATGTCTTTTCCATTCTTCTGTTTATCCTTTCTTTATTTCTTATTGAGCATTTCCAGAGTTCGCTTATAGTGATGGCCTGGGAGTGTGATTAAATCATGATTTACTAAACCCTGCCAAACCTAAAGTAAAATATGTTTAACATTCTCCAGCTGTTCATCATACATAATCCTTGACTTATTTTTATTTTTTTTAAATATTGAGCTGGTGTCCTGTAAAAACACTCCTGGGAAAGCTGCTCATTTGCTTCTATGCCAGCAAGAGCCTCTTTACTTGCTCAAGAAGCAGCATCATGTGCTTGACACCTTGGTCCTAGTGGGTAACAAACACCGTCTGGTAGCTTCCCAAAACACAGAGCACTTCCGTGATGGAATGGTGAACTCAGTCTTACATAGCAATGCTCACAACACACACAAAATGAGACCTGTAAAGTTGTTGTGATGGTGTGCAGGCTTTCTGGCTGCAGGAACAGAGGAAAGGAAAGGTGTTCATTAATTGCAGCGCATATAGGTCATTTTATCGTTCCTTAGAAGTTAGGAAATGCTTTCATTGAGGCAAAGCTTTGGATTTCTCTCCTGTTATTTTCCATGATCCTTTTCTGTATTTTGAGCCTGTGCTATTAGAATTTGAGTTGTGGGAGCTCCAGGTACATGCTAAACGCCAGCCCTCTGTTTTTCATATTGAATTATTTACTGCATTCCTTAGCCGTGTGTATTTGCCTGGATGTTTCCCCACACACCGAGTGCCAGGTGACTGCTTCCTTGCTTCCCCCCTAGAAGTAGCTGTGCCCATCATGATGACTGCGGGATAAGCAGGCAAATGTCCACACTTGTAGCCTCATCCTGTCAGATGGCTTTGGGGGAGACACAAGTTGTGACTCTACATACGAGGTGGTCTTGCAACGTCTTTGAAGGGTTTGGAGCCAGACACTTCGGGTACACACTGGGAGCAAGTCCTCACCGTGTGATGGAAGATTTCATGGATTTTCCGCAAGGGAGCCCTTCATGACGTTTTCTCCTGATTCTGCTCCTGAGACTCGCTATCAAAAATCATTGAAATCAAACTTGCTTTGGGCACATCAGGCCTCTTGACTAAGGTAGCACTGAATGATGAGGCAGACAGGTATCAGAGGGGGCTAAGCAGGAGCAGGGAGTATCCAAACTCTTTTCAAGGATGTGTGTGTTGCTGAAAGGTGTTTGTAGCCTCTGTTCTGCCTTACTCATGGTGAAGTTCTGATTTTGTTTCTTAATGCGAGTTTCACAGAGATATAAACCTTCATTAAGACAGCCACACCTAAGAACTACCTCTGAAAAGGCTCTGTCTAGTTATTTGGGGTCTACTTTGAAGAAATGAAGCTCATTTTGAAGTTGTATGTTTTAAATTTGGGAAAGGGCCCTATGTCATCCAAGTAAGATTTCCAGTTGATCATAAGGTAATTGAAATCCCATTCAAACAGCAGACCATCTAGCACTGGAGCCTGTTTACATGTATTCAAGTGCAGTATCTATCCAAGTGCTGTATATAGATTTCAGTTTCTTTAATTGCTCATAGCATGAATGATTAATTTGAGGGAAAATCTCTGCTGGGGTAAACTAAGGACCTGCTTCTTATCATCGTGTGCTGTTGTAATGGGAAGTGAAATCTGGGATTTGAATGACTTGACAGTCAGCAAGACAGTCTTGCTTTTAACAGCTGAAGAATTTCAAACAGAGCAAGGAGAAAAGAATACAAACCTGAGCAGGGGATGCGAGCCTCTTGCCAGCTGATTTTAGCAACACCGAGCACCTCATAAATGCAACAGCTTCCCTTAGTGTGCGAGTCAGGGGGCTGGCGACGTGTTTGTTCAATACCGACCATCCGCGCCCTTTTATGTTCACTGGCGTGCTTTTGGTGAGGAGGAGCGTTTTCATTAGATCTGTCTCTGCTTAAGCTGTCTCCTAACGAGGTGGTGCAAAACCAGAGCGTGCCTGTGCAGCTTAGGAGCATGCTTGGGGCTCTGGCAAGCCGACTTCACTCACTGGCGTAGTTGCTGTAGCACCATTGGCTTCAGTAGGACAGGGCTGGAGAGTAAGTGGCCCCTCACTTGGCTGCTCACCACAGCCATTGTGACTGCTTTTGCTATTAGAGAATAAAAGAGATTTTTTTTCCACGGTTACACTACAGCTAGGCTTTAATGTTCTTGCTGATTACCACTGACCCAAAAAGTCTGCCTAGCATGCCTTTTATATGGAGTATATGTCAGTGAAGCTTAAAGTCTCTTCTCCTCCCCTAGGCTTCACTCTGCAGTCATGTCTTTCAGACAGCTGAAATGCCATGCCTCATTCATTGGGCTTTGTAGGGAAATGCTTGATCTAATCATGTCTGAATATTTTAAAAGGTTTTCGATAACGGAAGGCTAGAAATGTGCTTTAAAAAGGTCTGCATCCCTGAAAAGTGTGTGCGTATAATTTAAAACTCTCCCTCCGGTCTCTCCCAGATTCGTCCCTACCAAAGTATTCCCTGTTTCTCATTGTAATCATAAAACCCTGCCATAGTGGTCCTTGTGTATCTAGTGCCCTTCATGGTTTTATTTGTATTTTTAAATGTGAGTTGCACCATTTAAAAGCCATGGTGACAAAGACTGTACCAGTCAATGGAACAAACAGTTCCACCATCACTTCTGCAAATAATTTCCATTAGCTCATGTAATACTGTAATATGGACCATGCTTTGTGTATCTGTCGCAGTTATGCTGTTGCTAAATAACAAGTTTGGGGAGTTTTCTCTAGAGGGCAATTTAAATGAGGCTTCTGATGTTCTGTCCCTCTGCACTGAGTGTCTGAACTACTGACAGCAAAATGTGGCCTTTGCTGTATTAACTGGATGCTTTCATGTGGTCCATTATTAAGCTAGATTTTCCCAGAATAAAATTACTTATAGCTGGGTAATTCCTGAAAATAAACAGGGTAAGAAATCTTACACTCAAACTTATGCCACAACTGCACTGCAGAACAGATCCTGTCTGAGATAAAGGTGGGCCTGAGTTGCTCTTGGTGCCTTTCCACTATTTACATATGGAGTGCTTTGGTCTATGGAAGTCACATATGTGATGTTATAGCAAAGGTATAGTTCCATCTAGTTCTGTTCAACTGCATGTGCTATAAAATGCAACAAAGCATTATTGCTGCACATGAAAGTAGCCAGGTATTCTTTGAGCCTAGTGTGGCAGGTTAGGATGCTAGCAATGGAAGAGAAGAGGAATGCAGTAGGGAAAGAGTATGAAACCTGGGGTGCTCCCCAAGGGGAAAAAAAGAGGTAGGTCCCGGTGCAGGCATATAACTGGCACATAAACCTATAGCTGGAACTGAGCTTTGGCATAAATTTCAGGTGTGCAGGGAGCTGCTGCCCTTCAGGAGGGTCAGACAGAGACCTTTCGAAATGTGCTTAGTAAAAACTCATGTCCTTGCCTCTGCTGAGAAGGGCAATGATTACAGGGGTGAAAAGAGGGGGCTAGCCACACTACATACATTGGTGTCTTGGGGAATTGAGCTACTTGCTTTTTTATTGTTTTTTCTTGAGAGAGGGTGGTGTCAGGTTATTATTATCCTCTTGTTACTCTCCAAATCAGCAGTTTACCAGAAGAATATACAGGCTTTTCTCAGAATTGATTTTAAGGGGGAAAAACCCAAACATTTCCTGTCAATAAAAGCCTTCATTCAGAGAGAGAGCACTTCAAAAACAAAGTTGAGTACCTAGATTGATAAGATATAGGCTTAAACAAGCTCTCCTCAAATCTCTGTACATACATTTTTTCTATATTTTTGTATCCCCTGTTGAAGCAAATAGAACACAGTCCTTTTTTTTTTTTTTTTTTGTTAGTTGCAGAACCTCTCTTGAGGGATAATGCCAACCGGCGAGAGGGAGAAGGAAATAGTAAGAGAGTGTTTAATAGATCTCCAGCTTCTCATACACAGTGGAGAAGAGCCAGCCTCACTGGGTCAACCTGAATCACTAGCAGTGTTGGTGAAACCTGTGGCAGAACTTGCAGCAATGTGGCAAGATGCCACCATCCCTGTTGGAGGCAGGAGATACGGATTATGTTCTGTGCCTGGCTAGTAGCCTGCTCTGTGGTGGCAAGCAGGCTGGTTCACCTCTTTGTATCTCTACTTTTCACGGGTGTTTAGATTATGAAACTCTTAGGGGAGGGGTAGTCTTTCCACAAATATTGGCTAATATCTAGGTCAAAGGGGCCTTGACGTTAGTGGGGAGTTTGGGCACTTAATGTAAATCAAAATAAGTAGGCAGTGAAGGCCATTTAAGCTGCTTATCAATCAAAGCAGCACTTGTTTGAATCAATGATGTACGCATTCATCTTGACTAGGCACATTCATGTTTATAGTCAGAAATCAGAGCAGAAGCAGCCAAGGATTTTAATAAATAATTGATAGTGCATACTTGCTGTGGCCGTGCTCTCAAAGGAAAGTGAAGATGGAGGGAGAATGCATGCAGAATGTGTGAAAGAGAATAGATGAACTTAAGATATAAAATGTCGTCCTGTCTTCACATTAGTACAGCTACTACAACATATTTGATGCTCGTTTTCCTCAGTGCTGACTCTCCACAATACTTTCTCCTCAAAATAATAATAATAGGGGTAAAAAGGAACCTGATCTGCCAGTTTCTGAGCAAGGTTATGTATGAGCTTTCTGGCTTGCTGCCTGTGCAGTTCTGTATGTTTATCTGTTGAAATAAAAAGAAACACTGACCTGTGATGTTTGTATGTCCTCCCCGCCTCTCCTTTCCAATGTGGCTATGTGTTAAAATAGTATATTTTAGGCCTGATCTTAGTGACAGTGGGGATCTATGTATGAGTACTCTGCCCTCTCTTCAGGAACACAGCTGAATGTTATTTGGCTGAGGTGTTCAGCTGGTGATGACCCCAGATACATATACATGTTGCATCTCTTCTTTGCGTTGGTGGAGCGACCATGATGGAGATTTAGAGCACTCTCTCTGATTTCGCAAAATCAGCCTTCTGAAGTAAAGTTAGCTGTGAAATTAATGTCTGCAGTTTGAAAACAGGGCAAGGAATGGGTTCACCAGTGCTGAAGGAGGCTTTGAACTTTTTGTCCAGCATAATAATTAATCAAAAGCATCTTTAAAGAACCTGCTAAGTATTTCTAAAGAGAATAAAGATGGAATCTGGATCATGTTCACCTGCTCAGCCCTCGCTGGTCAGGGCTTGATAGCCATGGATGTGACGTGCTGAGAGAGGGAAACAGAAATGTGTGGGAGGGGAGTCAGAATCATCAAAATCAGAGCTTCTCCAGATGACCTAGCCCCCATGAACCTTAATACAGTTGAGCTTTAAAATGCCTTGCAGCTTCTCTCTTGAAAAAAAAAAACCCAACCAACCACAAAAGTTACATGAAATCATTTTGAATGATGGTTTCATTATTCAGCTCCAGTGCATAAACTTCCTCTGGGCTTAATTTGAAGTGCAGATTTCTACTATATGGAAGTCAAGGTCCTGGCTAGAGTCTCTCCTTTTAGTTGGCCTTAAGAATTAATTCTCTTTTCTGGCTCTCTAGTGTGCTCCTCTGAATTACTTCTTTCATTTCTTTCCTTAAGCTCCAGCTTTTGTTGTGGTTGTGTTTGGTTTCCTGGATCTCTTAATGCAGATGCCAAACTCTTCTTCCTTATGTCTGAATGTGGAGTCAGTTTCTGTAGACCCTTTGGTACCTGTACGAGTGCCTGCTCCCCTTGGTGTTCACGAGTCCTTGGCTTCTCTCTCATTTTGTAATCTTGCAGGGTTGGCCAAGGGAAAGCAAGCAGGGAGTGTGTACAGTCAAGAGGGAGGGGAAGGAGCTGAGCAGAAAGCTGACTGCAGAAAATCGCTTGCTGTCTCCGGTCAGTTTGGCAGCCCCTCTGTGTGTCAGATAACAGAACGGGAGTCAGTGCAAGGTGCTCCAGGGTCTCATCTGTGAATAAGAGATCTCTTTGATGCTTTTTATACCCTGTGATGGAAGAAGATTGGTGGTAATGGTGTTCAGGCAGTGGGTGTTTAGGCATCCCTTAGCCTTCCATTAAAGGAAGAGGGATTCCTCTTCTGGGGAGTGTTTGGGATCCTTCAGTTAATGCGCTGCCTTTTAATGAGGGAGTATTGGAAAGCACTGTCTGTGAGGACACATCAGAATGCAGCCTGTCCCACAGCTTGTGTGTATGTAACCGTGTCACGCAACATGCAGAAAATTCAAAGCACCAGACCAATATAACTCGAGAGTTATACTGGAAGAAGATTTCTCTGCTTTGTGCTGAAGGATGCATGAATGAACTAATAAATAAGTAAATATGTCTGAAGAAGGAGGAGGAAGAGGAGGGGGAAAGTCCAGTCCACTGCTTCATAAACTTCAGCGCCATGTTAACCAGTTTTGCTCCTGTAGCAGACCTGCTATGCTATCACAGTGCTTTAATGTTTAATTCACTTTGATTTGCACTACAGAAATATCAAGCATTTCTGCAGGCAAACCGAGGCATCTAAGGAGCACTGTTGGGAATAAAACTCTAGAAAGACCTTCAGAGAAATTAGAGAAGGGGTACTTTATTGGTTTTTATTCCAGTCCTGCAGTTCCGCTCTGTGGCTCTTGTTTTTTCCCCTCCGTTTAAATGAGTATGCGGGGCAGATTGATTTTAATATCGTGTCCTCATTTCTGTGCGTGAGCTGTGGAGGCTGTCTATAGCAAGATTAGAAAAACAAGCAAATGTTTAATTTTGTGAGGGGGAGGGGAAAGGATTCAAAGGCCCTGCTGCTGTTAGAGAACATGACTGCTGCAAAATAGACATATTGAAATCTGCTCATCAGGAAAAAGAGTCTTGATCAACCCCTGTGTTCCTGCTACCTTCCGACATCCAGGTCATGTGCATTTCATAAGGAATCATCAGGAAAAATTAACAACCGTTAACTCTTATATTAGTATCCTGTCAAATAGGTGGTCAAATATGAATGAATTGTGCCACAGAGACTCTGCAGACTCTCTCCAGCGCCGCTTCAGGGAGGCTACTGACAGGTCTAGTCCTTTCTGCATCGCTGCGACAGTGTGAAGGGTTTGAGTGTTGCCAGATAGAGATGTCAGGGAGCTCTGCGCAATTAGATGTGCTACCTGCGCACAGTAGAAATGCTCAGTTCTATTCTGAGGGCACGGTGTGATTGGAGGGGTAAGGACCAAAGCTACCTCGGTGTCACCACCTCCCTAAAGGATGCGGTGGGGTTTCTGAGCGCTCCCTGTAGAATTGAAAAGCATGAATGGGTATGCCAACCAGACCGTTTTGCAACAGTCATTTAGCCCAAGATACAAAGTTGTGCAGAGGATGTGTCCAAGAGCTTTGTTTTGTGCTTCACCAAACTCGTTCAGCCCACATCTAGCTTTTGGGCCAGCACAGTGCTAGGAAATGGTTGCACATTGAAAGCAGAGGGTGAGGGCCAGCAGCTCTCCGTGAGCATGGGTGCACCATGGAGGGGGTGAAGCAGCTGGACTTCACACCTGGAAGCTGGGAGGCAATGCCCCTTAGAGCCAACAGCGGGGAGGGAAGGCCCGTGCCCACCGCCTCACCTGGAGACCTTGCTCTGCTCATGTCGGCTGAGGGATGCAGCAACGGCACCTCTCGGGGCCCGCAGCCCCAGGAACAGCTCCAGGTCTCACATGCATCGTGGGATGCGATCATCTGAAAACCCTTGTGCCACAGGAACAGAATCAGAAAATCCTAGTGTGTAGGAAATGAAATAAAGGCCCAATAATGGTCCACAGAATTACTATAATTCACCCTAGTTTTTTTCCAGGCTCTCTACACAGTTATGGTGGTGCCGGCAGACTGCGGAAGTACATGTGCAAATAGCTAAGTTGTAATTTGCAAGTGCAATTAGCTGGTTTTGTGAGTGCAATCACAGTAATTGCAGGAGCCTAACTTATGTGCTTCACTGTTTTTCATCTTCAGAGCAAAGACTAATTAAACATTAATAATAACATTAACAGCAAAATTAACATATATACATATATATATTTGAGACCATGAATTATTTGCTTTACTGCAAGTAACATAAGTGTGAGGGAGACAAAATGCATGTTGAACAAAAAGCAGCTTGCTGCATTTTTTTGGATTCCCCCCACACAGCTGCTCCATCGCCACGCTGGTGTCATAGCTGTAGCAGCAGACAGTTTTAGGCATGACTGTGTGAGGATTAGAGCTCTTTGTAATGAAATCTAGAGCGCGCGTGCTATAAGATGGCACGTAATGCGGGAAGTCATTCTCGGGTTCCTATTGCATACAACGCTGCATAAATGCACGTAGTGCTTTACAAACACTGGAGGAAATGCAGGTAGTTTACCAGCACCAGGACAACAATTTGGCCATGAAATGGTGCAAAGACACTAGGCCAAATCTGGCAGATGTATAGGAAGGCTTCAAGGGGAAAATAGGTTCTGCAGAGATTTAGGGTATTAGGTAAAAAGGAAATTGGAAGCTGTTCCAAGTGTTGTGGGTGGTAGGGGAAAAAAGGCGCAGAGCTGAGAGTGGGAGAACACTACAGCTGTAGTAACCGAACTCAAATGTCTATTTTTGTTCACAGACACAGGAAGTTGCTTTTTCATTATCTTGCCATATGATGGATGCGTACTGTACAGTATGAGGATGTTGGCTGTTTCTGGATGGCTTTCTGCTCTTTGCTTACCTGCACCGCAGCTGTCAGTCAGTCGTTGCTTTGAACAGCACAACGAGTGAACTGTTGGCCAGGAACGATCTCTTCTTTTCCTCAGATGAGCAGAGGCGAAACTTGACTCACTAATAGCACTGGTGGTCTGTTAACCCCTTATCTAAGTTGGGCATAAACCAGCTATTTATTACAAGCTTCCATCCATGTTTTTAAACCTGGAGATTTGGGTTTCATCTGACCAGTGGCCACCTTTGCAGCCTTCAGGTTCTCTGTCATCTTTAATTAGCCCTTTTTGTTCATAGTCTGTCATTTACTTAGTTTCTGCAAAACAACTTAAAGTCAACATCGATCAGGACAAACTGTACCCATCACTGGGGATTTCAAGAGATACAAATGGTCCATAGTTTTTATAATGGCTAAAGAAAGAAGAAATAATAAAACTCTGAGCTTGAAATGTAAAATGAAACTGCAGAGGAAAGAGACAGAGGCATAGAAATAGAATTCCTTAATACCATGCTATCATGGTTGAAGAAGCCGTCATGACTCAATCACAGGCCGAGATGGCTGCTTTATCAGGCGTGAACCTCCATTTATCCTCCTTTCTGTGAAAGTATATGAAAAATGACTCCTTGTAACTCCTAGGTGGGCTGGCGTGCTACTGAGATCAAGCACTTCTGACATACCAAAGCACAGGGGCTGTTGCCTGACTTTGGCTTTTATGAGTTGCTGGAAATATTTGTCCAGACCTTATAGCTGAACAGTTTAGGTCACTGTTGGGTGCAAAGAAAGTAAGGTAGAGTATGGAGAGAGGGATAGTGCAATGAGACAATACTGGGGAAAAGATAGCTTATGTCTGCTCTTGTATTTGCGTACCCCGGCAAAAGCCCTGCTTCTAATGAAAAGCTCCTTGTAAGTGCGCGTGTCTGGTAGACCTTAGATAAGCCAAACTAGAGAGCAAAGGGAGAGAGATGAAGCACTTTGCACTATCTGCAGAGGTAGGTAGGGAGGCAAGGCTTGTACCAGAGGCATCACCTTTGAAAGCCTTTCACAATCTGGGATTTTGTACTTGTCTTTATGTAGTTAATTGGCAGATGCTTGCTCTCTCACTTGGAGACATAGACTACCAGAGGAAATGGCCCCCACTAATCGAGCTAAAGGTGGATTTTTTTCTTCTTTTTGAACAAGTATGAGGGGAGGTGAAAAGCAAAAGCCCTGTGGCTGTGGGCAAAACTCAGCTGAGACCTCCACATTTTGGACAGCTGGTTTCTCCTGCAATTATAGGCATTTTGATGATGGGTTTACAGTTCCTACGTAAGTAATCCTTATCTCTTGCTTAGGGAATACTCTAGCTGAGCCGGCAATCTGATGTTTGTTGGTAGCTTATGGGAGGCCTAAGGCAAAACAAGAGCAAGGGAGGGGAGCAACCCTCCCACCTCCCCCCCCCATTCTGCAGACAGCAAAGCTGCTGAAAAGGGTAAGGAAGAGAGGAGTCTTCTTTTGACTTTTCCATGTTGTGCAAATTGTAGCGTTTTGCTATTGTGCGTGAGGATAACATGAAAAACTGCTTGAAGTTTTTCCATAAAGAGAGAACCCAGAGGGACTGTTAATAAGCTAGACCTAGGGATGTGGGAGAACAGCAAAAACAGACCATGAAGCTGCATTTCTCCTTCCTATGCGACTGCACTGGCTGTCCCCAAAGTTAGTTATTAGCTCGGCAGCACCCTTCTGCATCCTCTGTCTCCATTGTCTCATGGCAAGAGATAGTGCCTGCAAAAAAAAAGGCTGAAGCAGTTCAGGAGGTAGAGCAGTGACCTGTGCCAGTGCTGTACCTGGGCAGTGGAGGAAGGATGCTGAGGTGAAATGCTGTAATCACCCACGCATACTTCCATTCTCTAGGGTTAATAAGGCCAACTCTGCATTTCTAAAGGGATGTTTTTAATATTTGATAACCTGTAATGCCTGCTGATCTAGCAGGTGACATTAATTGGGAAAGCTTTTTTTAGTCACTTCCTTAGGTCAGGCATGTATTTTAATCAGAAAGCTACAAAAATATAAATGAAAGGGATGAGACCTTCCTTGGGGCTCTCTAAAAGTTGTTAGAGCCAAGAATGGCACACCCTGTTCAGAAAACTTTTAGTTCCTGCTTCAGCAACCTAAGAATACAATGATTTCTTTGAAAACATTAAGGTTTATCTGGTCAGTGTGGTGCCTTTGACACAATAGAGCTGTTTCAGGTCTGTTGTTTCAGTATTCCCTCAAGAGGCCATTTGTCCGAAATGTACCGTCCTCCAAAGAGCAGCAGCTGCCTCACAGGTATCAGACGTGCCCATTACAGTAGGATGCAGAAGTCTTTAATAACAATTTAAAATCACTAGAATAGTTTCTGTTCACTTAATTTGTTTAAATCTCTTAACTGTTTCCCCTGCGAGCCTAGCTATTCAGGAGCCCTACAATAAAGACAACTGTATTCAAAACAATTTTTTTGTTGTAAGTGCAACGCATTACTGATGAACAGTGTGAAATAATCCTGACTGGTTGGAAGGTAGTGTGGATGCCTGGGAGATCTCCTGCTTTTATAATTCCTCATGCATCATACCATATTTTTGTAACCTCTAAGTACTCTCTTTCAAACTATTTGCTCCCAGACTAACATTTGTTATGAACTTGTGAAAGTGCTGGCATTTACCATTTCACATCTCTGGGGGGGAATACAACAGCTTCACCTTTTTGCTCCTCCTCTTCTTACTTATGTTAAACAATTATTTTCCTCCAAATGTCCTTTCTTTTTGATCCCTTGGCCCTTTATGCCACCCACATTTTGATGGCAGTCTTGTTGACCACTGTCACTACCAGATCCCACGAGAACTTCGCCTGGGACGGTAGAGCTGGGTCTGACACATTGTCCAGGAGCGTCCTCTCCCTTACTGCTCATCACAAGTGTGTTTAAAAGAAAGGTGGCACTTCTGGGAAGAAAACTTGCCTCTACCAGTGTGTCATGATGGAGAGAATTCACTGGGCGCTCCATTTCTTTCTCAGTGGAAAAGAGAGAAAGGCTGTGGTAGAGTCCCTGTGATGTTGCAGAGCTGGGCTGAACTTATGAATGAGAGAAGTTTTCAGATGCGTTTATTTGTCAGGTTTTGGGGAGGAGAGGGGTAATCATTTAAAGGGAGACTTGGCCAACTTTGAGGGGTTTTGCTGCATTGTGCCATCAGTTCATGCTACTCTGGGCAAATGTTACCGTGTACTAGACCGAGTCACGATTGCAGATCACGGTCTGGGCTTGAGTACTGCGGCATTTCCTGACTGTCTCCTTGAAAGTGGGATGAGTTTGTGGCATATTCCCATTCTGAAATCTCATTTACCACTGCCTGGATGATCTGCTTGTATTTTACTCCTTTACGTCCTTTACGTGCAAGCAAAATCTAGAGAGAGTGTTCTAGGGAGAGGCTTCATCAATCCTCAGGTATGAGGTGAGGGGAAGGCCAGCTACATATGCAAATGGGACATATTTTTTTTATCACAGTGTAGCAGAGAGGTGGAAATTAAACTAAGGGGAAGATTTCCCTTGTAGTATAACTGCTGGGAGGACAAAGAGCATCTGAGGGGAAAGCAAGTAAGATGCCCACAAGTGATCTGAAAAACAGACAAAAGATTAGGGAAGGAGAGAGTAGTCATTTTAAGCTTTTGTTTTCATTAAAAGAAATGCTCTGTAGGCCTTTCACGTTGCTACGGGAATGAGACCAGTGAGTAAATATTGTTGCTACAGTTTAAAGAAGAAAACTAGAAAATTCCTCTTTTTTTATGAAGAGGAATTACTTGCAAAGGAAATTTCTCCCACAAACTAAGTTGTTTTCAGAGGTTATTTCATATTATATGGCAGAGTAAAACACAGAGTTTCTAAAATGTAAGTAGTTTTAGTTTAATAAACAATTCACGCAATCACAGACAGCTCAGGCTGGAGGGGACCTCAGAGGATCATGCCGTCCATCTCCTTGCCCTGAGGCGGATCAACTGTACCGATGTCATTCTCAGAAGGTGTTTGTTTAACCTATGTTGAAAAGCCTCTGATACTGAAGGCTTCATGGTCAGCCTGTTCCAGGGCTTTGCTATTTTTATCATTAGAAAGTATCTCCAGCTATCGAACTGGAATTCTCTTCTCTGTGATGTAAGCCCGTTACTTATTGCCCTGTTCATCAAGAACATAGAAAATTGACTTTTCTCTTCTCCACGGCAGATTTTGTATATTTGAAGACTGTTGTCCTACATCCCCCCTTTTCTTCAGACTAAGCAATGCCAGTTATTTCAGTTTGTACTCTCAGGTAATTTTTTTAGACATCCCATCTTCCTCATTTCTCTTCTTTGGACTACTCACAGAAAATATTTGTTTCAGAGTGGTCCCTTATCAGACAGTCCGTAAGGAGGGGTGGTGGATAGAGCATTGGCTCTTGCTGTTTCCTTTTAATTCAGAGGGTCCAAATACTGAAACTGAAGATTATTTTTAAATCTTCTCTACTTTGAAACTTTTGCTTATTTCTAAATGCTTCTCCACAATTATGAGGTTTAATTTTTAATTCCTTTTTTCTGCTTTCCTCTCACTAAAATGATAATCTTAGCTTCCACTCAATCACCTGACTCCAGGACCTTGGGCTGTAAGAAAAACAACATATGCAATTAATAAAGTTACTGGATGTGGTTACTGAATTTTCTTGGAGGGTGACCAGCTTGATTAGTAATGTGGTCTCTACCACTATAAAATTTAAATTTATTTTTTTTTAATATTGCAGATGTATTGAAAAAGTAGTTTCTGATAAAAACCTGCTGTATTCTGCTGGGTGTTCGTTTCCTTGCCAATAGCTAAAAGGCAGGGTGGAGTTACTACTCGCTGCCAATATTTGGCCAGTTCACTTCAGCTTCCCTTTCTGTCCTTTGTGGAAAAGCTTAGGGGGTAACTATAGCTATAGCTTGAGCAAAGATGTTATTCTCCACCAATGTTTGGAGGGTTGTGTTACTCTCTGTACGAAGGAGTATTTTATGACAATGCTTTGAATTGATTTGTTGTTTTAAAGATTATCTTCTCCTGAAAACCCCTACATCCCACTGCTGGTTTTTCTGTCCTGCCAGTCCCTTCGGCCTCTACTTTTACTGCTGACATTTTATATTCTTCTTGTTGTTGCCTGGTCTGGCTGACCTGATCACTTTTGTAGTTTTGTTGTTCTTTTTCCCTTCCTGCCCTCCCCCTCACTTCTGTTTTCTGCCCATGATATATTACAGCACAGCAGGAAAGGAAGATGGAAGAGAATCTAAATCAAGAGAATCTAAATTAAAAACTATAAAATCTAAACGCCAGACTGGATGGCTTAGGATGTATAACCTTACTTTCCAAGCCACTAGAGTCGGCTGCGAATGAGATATCTCCGATGAGATAGATGGGTGGTCTTGTCTGGATAATCAGCAGAAAAATTTGTAATTTGTACGCATTCCCCACAGTCCCATCTGGCACCTCCTTTCTGGCAGCCGTGGTGGGGATGCCAGGATTGAAATTGCGGATTAGTATCTTCTCACCCCGTTGAAATGCGTCCTTCTGAGCTGCTCTCGTGCCTGCTGGTAGGCAAGTGTCTCCGACGCTGCTCTTGACCAAGGGGTTTGCTCTCATTTTATTGAACGTGCACATGCCCTGCTTACAGCAATGAGCTTCTCTTTGGTCCAAACAGCATGTGCTCACATGTGTCCCCAAATAAATCGCCTATTAAAGTGATACTGAGAACCTAGGAGAAAAGCTTCCCTGCTCTCTGCCCCTTCTTTCTTACACTGCCCATGTTTATGCTGGGGGGTGGAAAGTGCGCCTGCTCGGCACACAGGAAAGGGGGAAAGGCAGGCTGCATTGAATAAAACCCACTGGGGTTGTGGCCCAGCTGCTTTAGAGGAGGGGGTGGAGGCCATCAAAGTGAGCCTGTGTTCATCACCACCTTTGCCTTGCCAGCTGTGTGACAGCTGCAGCTGTGCATGGGAGAGCATTTTAAGAAGCTGCTGAGTTACACAGGGACTGTAATACAGAGCAGGAGCCAGTACAAAGGGCTGAGGCAGACCACATTTGGACAAGACTGCTTGCAGGATGTGGGGTTTTGGGGTTTTTCTTCTTTTTACAAAGTGCTTTCATTATGTTGGTTTGAAAACAGGAGTCTTAAAATGGCATCATGTCTTTGGTATAGAATCATAGAATGCTTTGGGTTGGAAGGGACCTTTAGAGGTCATCTAGTCCAACCCCCCTGCAGTGAGCAGGGACATCATCAACTAGATCAGGTTGCTCAGAGCCCCATCCAACCTGACCTTGAATGTTTCTAGGGATGGGGCATCTGCAACCTCTCCGGGCAACCTGTTTCAGTGTTTCACCACCCTCACTGTAAAAAATTTCTTCCTCATATCCAGTCTAAATCTACCCTCCTTTAGTTTAAAACCATTACCCCTTGTCCTATCGCAACAGGCCTTGCTAAAAAGTTTGTCCCCATTTTTCTTATAAGCCCCCTTTAAGTACTGAAAGGCTGCAGTAAGGTCTCCCCGCAGCCTTCTCTTCTCCAGGCTGAACAGCCCCAACTCTCTCAGCCTGTCCTCGTAGGAGAGGTGCTCCAGCCCTCGTCTGGACCCACTCCAACAGGTCCATGTCTTTCCTGTGCTGGGAACCTCAGAGCTGGACGCAGTTCTCCAGGTGGGGTCTCACCAAGAGCAGAGTAGAGGGGCAGAATCACCTCCCTCGACCTGCTGGCCACGCTTCTTTTGATGCAGCCCGGGATATGGTTGGCCCTCTGGGCTGCGAGTGCACGTTGTCGGCTCATATCCAGCTTTTCTTCCATCAGTACCCCCAAGTCCTTCTCTGCAGGGCTGCTCTCAATCCCTTCATCCCCCAGCCTGTATTGATATCGGGGGTTGCCACGACCCAGGTGCAGGACCTTGCACTTGGCCTTGTTGAACCTCATGAAGTTCACAAGGGATGAACATAGATGTTCTAGTGGTAGTGCAAAGGTGTTTCCACTGCTACAGGTACTCACAGCACAAAGTAGAAATAAATTACTGTGTTGTGGAATATTTTACATCAGAGTAACTACATCTGTGCTACCACTTTAATCTTACGGGTATAACATCACACTCCCCGATGAAGTAGTCAAACCATTATAGAACAAGTCTTGGAGGAACTAAAACCCGGGGGGACTGGCTTAGCTTGAACCACCAAGTTATTTAAACTAACCCAGCTGATTTTTGCCTGAGGAAATTGAGGGAGCTGCTTACCTTTCAGGATAGAGTAGGGAAGAGGAAGAAGAGTGGTAACTGCAGTAGGGTGACAAGTGGCTGAAGGCAATGGGAGAGGGCCTCTCCCATTAGCAGATGTGTCCACGGGAAGACGACTGTTCAAGGACTGAGCCATGCCAACAAGCATTTTAATGTGTACCAAGCATGTATAGCTTGCCTTTTCTCAAGGAAACTGTTGCAGGATTTGTTGGTGGTATATTGCACTCTCTTGAGCAGAGGGAAGATGTCCCCCTACATTGTTTGTGGCCCACTGTACAAAAATGAAGACCTCTCTTCTGAGCATTGTGCTATGACTGAAACATGTAAATTGATAAATAAAACCATGCATGAGTTTCTGCTAGCACTCAGGATCTTAACACAGTGACCAGTGAATTGCAAATGCAAGTCCTAAGCTCAGTACACTATGTCTGGATTTTTGTAATGTCAGGTTAGAAGTGATGAGATGCAGCTGAGGAGGGAGCATGCTTGAAATTTACATTTGCTTTTAGCTCACCCAAAATAAATATGAATAAATCCATCAACTCTTCACCCTTTTGTACTCCTTTGCGCATAGTGGCTAATATTCCTGCTCTATTTTTATTACAGGGTTAACATCAGTATCAGTTCACCAGTGGGCCATTTCAGAAGCTTTAGTAACTCCATGCTCAGAAACAGAGGAATTGTCCTTGCAGTGTTGCAGTTCACCACATTGTCAGTCTGCTCCTAGGCTGAACTAGTTGTGCAATAACCTGTGTTGGAACAGGTCCTACTTCTTATAAGAGCTTTGGCAAACATTTGACTGGGATTTTTTTCTCTGTAGCTATTAATACATTGGCTTTGCTCTGTGAAGCTGACACGGTGCAGTGTGCTCGGTCTCAGCAGCCGGTGTGGCACATCCAGCTGCAGAACCTCTTTCCTCTCTCCCCCTTGTATGAGGTTGCAAACTGCACCTGCAGAGGAGAAGATGTGCCCCAGCCCCGTCCTTTCCTCCCACGTGAGCTGCAGAGATTCCTCAGCTTTTTGCTAGGCAGTTCATGAGCATGGTGGAAACGTCTGAGTGTTAGGGCAAAGATCACTTATTGAAACATTGATTCTCCTGCCTCTTTTTTTTTCTGGAGAGAGGGGGCTGGATTTGGACTGTGCTGATGTCTGTGAACATCCTTTCTCTGGTGAAAGCTTTGTTATCCTAACTGGCAAGATGTCCTCCTTCTCAGGACAGCTTGCCATCTTGACGTGGGCAATGAGGGGCATATGAATAAAGAACAATATAACTAAAGAAACAGATGAAAGCAATGAAGAAATTGTTCTTTGCCCCTGGACAGTACAGAGGTGGGTGACTTGGGACTTCTTTTGCACGAAGGGGTGAAGACCTCTCTGAGATACTGCTGGCATCACCTTATTTGTCTTTTTCTAAAAGCTGACTCTTCTAAATCTGCACATTCACCTTTCATGTGGGGTCCTAGAGTAAGGCATTACTGTTAATGTTTGACTTAGATATGTGGGAACGAATATTTATTTCAGAAAGCAAATCAAAGAAGCCCACTCATGTCTGTCCGTCCTCCCTCAGCTGTGAAGCTAGTAGGCAGTATCCGGAAAGGAAAACAGTTCTTTGAATCTTAAAACCTGCTCCGTGTGACCTTTGAAAGGAAATAGCCAAGAAACTCAAAGCTTTTTAAAAGCAGCAGTTTGTTATTTTTTTAACAAAACTCTTTCGGATCCTGACATGGTTTGGGAAAGTTAATGTTTGGTAGGCTGAGTAGCTGAGTGCTAACTGCTTCACCTTCTAACTTGGACAGAGGAGGAGGACCACACCACCTGCGGTCTGCAGAGCCTGCTGGGACTATACTGAAATACAGCCAAGTCTTTAGCCGTATCGGTATCAATAGCTGTCTGCCTGCCACAACCCCCGTTTTGCAGCCGGCAAAACAGCCTGAAAAGGCTGGCCAAATCCCGCAGCAGGCAGCTTCACTCGAGCACCCTGATGCTATGATCAGAGCACTACGAGGACACAAGCCTAGTTAGCATAAATCTTGCCGAGGCGTACGTGTGACAAGGCAGTGACTGCGATGCAGCTGCACCCTGAGGACGGCGCGGGGCCGGCTTTCCTCAAAGGCTGCAGGTGCCGGGCTCAGCACCCATCGGGGCAGCTCCAGGGCAAAGAACGGCAGCAACGCCAGAAGCTGTAAAACAAGTACTAACCTGTTTGAGGAAATGTGGCAGCCTGTTTCTTGAGGTCATTAAGATATGTTCAGCTCTAAAACTGAAGTGGCCCCATTTCCCATGGACTGCCGTAACTGTTAGGATTTTTAAGCACTTTGTATGCGTGCAGAGCTCATAGCCGTATTTGTTCTCTGCCGTCTGCAAGCACAGTCAGGGGGCAGGCATGCAGGCATACAAATACAGGGATGGACACGCACACACACCATGTACTGCTGAGTGTGTGTGCTCTTTCTGGCTCTGTTTTTGCTCTTTGACTTTTCTATGCACAGGAGATGCATTACTCTTGGTTGGTCTGTGAAGACTCGGTTAGCTTTGCCATTGATCCCTGCATGGGATCAAAGCCAGTTGGCTTCATTGGTGCTTGTGTGTACTTATGAATATGAGCAAGCCCGGGAGCTAATCTGTACATTTTGCACAAAGATAATTTGGTTTAATGAAACGCCATCTTAAAACCGCAGGTGGGTTGCTGTTTAGGGGCTGTGTCTTGCCTGAGCCAAGACAATTACAGTGCTTGGTGGGTCGAGGGCTTGGATTGAGACCATCGCCAGGAGGAAGCTTCATTCAGCTCCCGTTTGGACATACAGAAAATCAGATTGGCTGTGGTCAGCGGGGTTTCTTCATAAAAATATTACACTGCAGTGGCCCTGGTGGGGGGGATGTTTTAGTCTGGGGGGGTTATTTTCTTATTTCTTATTTCTTTTTTCATTTTTTTTCCCACTAAGGCTAAACTGTCGGTTGCTATCATTTTGGTCTGTGTTTCTGAATATCCTTTTAGTGTTCCAGTTAGCCAGTGTCACTGAACCAGGACTGTAACAGTCTCGCTCCATTAGCTATTACTGTTTGCTGAGGAGTTAATGTAAATGAGGGCAATCAGGAGGAGAAAAGCAAGGGGAATTTGACTGTTCCTCCTGTTACAGCTCTGCCTGGCACTGCATGTTTTATTGTAAGTCCGGCACTAAGGGAGATTGATAATATAAGATGAAAGGTCTGTGTGATCTCATGGCTGGTAATAATGACTGAGGGACCACTTATTTCCTCCCCCCGTGCTCCCAGTCTCAATCCCATTGTGAATGTTCTTCACTTCAGTGCATTGTTTAAAGCCCACAGGTCTGGGCTTCTTTACAAGGCTTTTTTGTGGTGCAATTAGGTCTGATTGAAACCACATTTTTATATGTGTCAAAACCAGTTCAGCAGTTAAAAAGAAATCATAGTATCGATTGGATCATATTTCCTAAGTGGATGTCACTGGCTAATTCTTTTGTTATACCATTTAGCTACACAGGATTAAGCAAGTGGTTACTATTAAGCAGTTACATATGGGTCCTATTAATTCACACATTCTGGCACTGCTTTTTGACTAATATCTTGTCAAATAGGTTAGGATTTCACAATGTCTAAGTCAACGAACTGCAGGGACCCTTCATTTCCAAAGCAAAAGCTAGCCCGCTCAGGGGTCCACAGGTTAGAGTGGTGTTGACATCTGAGGGACTTCTGTTTCTTAAAAAAATCATTTGCAGAACAAAGTACCTTTTTTTTATCCCTTATTAGGCTTCCTGCAGTGCAAGAAAATGAATATATATGGTTTGCAAAAAGAGCTAAGGATGAAGAAGATGACTTTTGCATCTCCTGTTGTCTTCTGGTACACATCTCCAGGAGTGAAATGCTCACCTGCTTACCAAACTTTCACTCCTTCTGGATCAGGCTCCTTGTCTTTTTGTCATTCTAAATGAACATCATTTCACCTTTGATGGGTATTGGGTTGATCTCTGCTGTCGTGGCCTATGATAAGCCCTTGTTTTCATTGCTCTCCTCCCTCCCAACAAGCTCTGGGGCCTATTTGGAAGTGCTCCCATCCTTTTTGGAGCCAGGATTACAGGGTGGGGAGAAAAAGAGGAGATGCTGTGAGGTTTCAGAGCAGGGGACAGTGCAGTTTGAGGGACATCCACCCTGTTCTCTCAGCCCTTACTTTCTGCTGGGCTGTTTTCCCATGGGTCCTCCAGAGGCTTCTGTTCTTGCAGCTCTTTCTGGTGGGAGGACAACACTTCTTTGGAGAGGCAAGAGATCGGTCAGTGTGAGGAGCAGCTCAAGTGCAGCTGTCTCACAGCCCTGGGACCTGGCACCTCTGTGAGGTCAGAGAAGAGCATGAGCTCTGCCTCCGAGGCGATGCTGCTGCCAAAAACCTGGTGGCAGCAAAAGGAGGATCTTGCAGCCTCTTGGTAGGGGATGGGAGGAGACATCCCAAGTGGATTAGGGGAATGAAATGACACTGGCTCAGGACAAAATTCAGCAACTGAAGGAGTAAACAGAAAGGCACAGATCACTGACCATTTTCTCAAAGGAGTCTCAGCTGTAAAAAAATTAGGAGTCACTGACCTAAAACATGACATGATTTTCTTGAGCCCTTCCACAGGAGCATCCATAAATTCTTGCTTTGTCTGTTGGTTGTTGTGAATATGTTCGATTTGTAAAAAGAAAAAAAACCCCCACCACTAACCCCAATATAGTCTCCCTCCAACTGCTTCATCTCCCAGTCACTGCTAACATCTCCAGAGAGGAGCGCTGTCTTCTTTGGTGTCTGTGAAGCGAGTAGTATGTGGCAGGTATGGCCCTAAAAACTGCAGTGAGAGTATACTCCTTGTGCTCTGGCCTCTTCTGATTTACTCTGATTTTGTTCTTTTTTGAGACGTTTGTGGGGCTGAGGTACGAGCATGCCTTGTGGAGCCAGGACGGAGTTCATTTTCTCCTCTTGGCTGGTTCTTTAAAGCACCGTTCCCACTGGCAGAGCTGCACTCCTTTTGCCTCCTGCCCAGCTCTTCTTCAGAAGGGAGCTTTTCTTTTCCCTCTCTTTATGGATTTTTGGTAAACATGCCGTGTTGCAACAGAACAAGCCAATGAAAGTCAAAACTTCCTCTTTTCCAGTCTGTAAACATTTCCTGGAACAATATGCTCAGCTTTGAAATCCTTTCCAAAGAGTATCTTAAGACCTCCCTCCCTCTTTCTATGAGTCACTTGATCAGAGCAGCATTCCCTTTTCTTCTGTTCAAGCCACTTCCAGGCAACCTTGTTAAAGCAATAAGGATTTTGTGTAAGGGAAGCCACTGCCAGGTTAGCCATTCCCTCGGGACATGCAGCGGGTTACTGGCTGCTGGAGCTTCTTGGGAGTCTTTGGGCTCCAGTCCCAGGTTGCAGACTGCCGGAGCAGGAAATTTTTCTTGGACACTGTGTGTTAGTCAGAAGGATAAAGTTCATGGGCACAATACAGTAGGCTGCAGTTTTTTTATTGCGTACTCCTTCTAAAACAAATAAGTTAGCTAGTTGTTCCTTCTGCCCTGCTGGTAGCCCATTACATATTAGACCTTACTTCATTGTGTAGCAGAAGTGAAAACTGAATGGGAATTTAAATAACACAAAGGACATAAGCTGTCTTTTGAGCTATCTACTCGTACTTGCTAGGAGTGCGCAGGGGTTAGCCCTCTGATGGGGCCGTGCCAATGGCAAGGACCACAAGTGAATGAAGTGAGCTGGGAGGGTGCTGCGGAGTCACTAACCGCAGGGAAAAATGGAGCTTGCAGATCTTTGCACCATGTGTGTTATGGGGACCTGCCAATGGCTGTGGCTGGGCCCAGGGGGGCATACGGGAGGTGCAGCAAGGGTGGCCTGACCACGTGGTCCACGGCTGTTGGAGGCATTACGACGCTGCTCCCAGACAGTTGTACTTTCTCTTCGCTTATTGGGGCCGGCATAGAGGCCCAAGTTCTCCAAGCTCTCCCTGAGTCCTGAGCTACCACAGTACACGGGGACAGAGCTAACCTGGAGCTCTGCTGAGGCAGGAGAAAACCCTCAGCCTGTGGCCCTGGTGCTCATTTAGGTTAGAGTATGATTATTATTATTATTGTGTAGACCAGAAGCAACCTTCTGCTGTTGTTAGGGATACATGCTGACTCTTGAACTGTAATCAAGGCTGGTGTTTACTGTAAAGGAAATTAGATTGAGTTTAACTTTTCAGATTTAAGGAGGTGTTGGGTGGAAAAAGAGTTAAAGCACTTCTGAAGCCTTACTCTTATACTTCCACCTTTAGGAGAAGAGAAGTGCGCATCAGTTAGCAGCAGCTTTGCGAAGTTGCCCACGTCCATGTGTAATGTTTTATCCCTGAAGTATCACTTTCCATATTTATTCTTACTTGACTTGAGGAGAAAGGATGCTCCCTTTTTTCCTCTCCCTCTTCCTTCTCGTGGTCACTCCAACCTGACAGACTGTGCTGCAGAGAGAGACAGCTGCTGGCAGGACATGCCTCCGTGGGGGCTGTGCATCTCTGGAATTTATTTCCCTGATTTGGTCTGAGCCCAGATCTGTGGGTACGGTACAGAAGACATCCATTTGAGAGAGCTATGGCTGTGCTTCCCAGACCAATTAAGGGAGAGAAAGGATCTCTTTTTTTTTTTTTCAAGGTGGTTGGCTGGAAGATTTTCTTTCTAATGATGATTTGAAGGCTCATGGGGTTTGGTTGTATGATTAATTATGCGTTAAGATGCCTAGAGCCTCCAAGAAGCATATGATTATTATTTATTAAAGTCAGAGTACTGGTAAATATAATGAAGTGGAGCTTTAAATAAGCACAGAAGAAAAAGTGGAGGACATTTTCTGCTGAACACAAGCAGTTTTGCATTGGGCTGAGACTGTGTGGAAGAGTGAAACTTGAAAGGGAGCTGATCACCCAAGGGACTCAAGTCACTGAAGATCAAGACACAGCGAGACGGAAAGAGAGACAGAGAGAGAAGAGGTCTTCCTGTGGCTGATGCAGAGCAGGAGCCTGACTTTAGGAGCCCCAGTTCTCCCTAGGCAAATGCTAGTCTTTGTGAATATCCCTCCCTTTCCTTGTTTCTGCTCCAGTATAACCAAACACCTCCGACACTCAACAACCTGTGCAGCACTGCGGTGCTCCCAGACATGTTCCAAAGGATGGCAGGTGGAAGAGCACAATGAAAAGGAAGGTGCTTTGTGTTATTTTGGGGAGCTTTACTATGAACTTCATCCTTTAAGGTTAAAAAAAACCCCAAAACAACAGCTCATCTCCTATTTTCAGTCTCTTTTCCTTTCCATACACAATAATTGAAATCACTCCCTCATTTTCACAGAAATAACGTAAGGGGTGTGACTGAATAGCAGCTTTGAGAAAGTAATAACACTTTGTTCTGCTTGAGGATCCATCTGATATGGACTTTGCCCTCTACAAGTGTGGCTGGAGTCTGTTCCAAGAGCTATAGAGTCTGAGAAGGCTTGAAGGTAAAAACAAATACTTGAGTGCAGGAGAGGCAGCCTGGTTGTTGTAAATGACTTTGCCTGCCAAAAAGCTGGTAATAGCATGTTGGCCAGGCATCCTTGCTTTCCTAATTGCAACCACAGGCTTTTGATTACAAACCTTAAGAATAACAGTACCTCCTCTAATTTAAACTCCCCTTCTAACTTCCACGGTGTGATTTGTTGCCGGAGTGCTTGCCAGTGCAGGCTACCTGCGTTTGTCTCCCTTTTCATCCCTGGGCCTCTTCTTTTATACTTCAGACCATTGCATCCTTTCATCAGTTATTCCCAGCACTCAAGTTCTGCGTGGACTGACATTTAGTGAGAGTCTGAGATTGATGCAAGAGGTTTGTGCAACTTTGTGGAAAGATGTCATTCACTGAAAAGAGAAATGAGTAAGTAACTAGGCTAGGATTGCTGCTGTTTGGCACTGGATAGCATACTGAGTTCATACGGTTCTTTTTTTTTTTTTTTTTTGTTTTTAAATGGCAG